>MU151282.1:0-47070 GCA_015584085.1 Macrolepiota fuliginosa MF-IS2
TAGGACTTGTACATTAGTATTTAAGAAGTCTGGACTTGTAGGTTGAAGCTTCAGCTTCAACATTTTTGTTTTACCTTCCCCTTTACTTATCTTCTCTTGGCTATCTTCTCAGCCTTGTATTATCGCTCTCTTGAATATACTTCATATTTATTCCTGTTGAGTGATCGAAGAAAGAATATGCATATTCAGGCTGTCAATACCTGAATTATAACTTGTAACTTTCTGAAGATAATCTGTCAGTACCTGGAGGTGATCTACGATGTGATCCTCCTAGTGTTGACTAGCCATAAGGCCATCCTCGTGGTGCCCTTTTGGTGAACCATAACATTGTGTGGCTCTTGGCTCACCCCAGCTTTCATGGCACAAGGGTGAAAAAAGCCAGATCTTCCTGCTGGTAAGCAAATCAGACTCTGAACAGGAATATTGAGGGACTTACCAGAATCTAGACTTTGAAGAAAATGCGGAGGGTCAAATCTGCTGCCTCCTCTGCCTTGGATTCAGTTCTGGCTCATATAAAGGCACCTGGATCCAGCAGAGAAACTTGAAGCAACACTTAAGTGGCCATGCTCATAAAATGTCAGTTGCAATACAACAACAGCAAGCTGACAGAAATACTGTAGTAGAACCACCTCAATCAAATGAGGTGGAGGCAGCACAACTGTATTCCATCCCCACTAATCACCTGGAGCCACCACACCAAATGACCCAAGGCACACGTCCAATGAGCAATGAAGCAATGTTCTGGGAAGAATTTGATATGGGCGATGCTGACATTGGCTCACTTGGAGAGTCAACCAAGGAATTGTGGATGTGCATGGAAGCGCAACTCAATGTGCAACTCAAACAATGGGGCGCATGGTTGGGAGTTGGAAATGAAGGCAAGGAAAGTGATACTGTAGAAGGTGAAACTGGCACTGGAGGGCTTTGTGAACAGGAGGTAGAGCTCGAAGAGCTGGCTATGAATCTTGGTAAGTGACGGGCTTAGGATTATTCACAAATCTAACCTGTACCTTGGCATAGATGGGGTACGTCTGTATGCAGATACACGAGACAGAGAAGCCTGGAGCCCATACCCATCCAAGACACAATTCCTGCTTGATGTGATTGATAATCTACCATGGCTCCATATATCGGGTTCAATGATGAAGCTCATTCTATGGCTTCTCTGTGAATGTGAGGTTCCGGATATACCAACATACTATGCACTCTGAAAAATGCAAGATGACCTACAGGTGGACATTGGTATGCCCACAGTTCACTGGAAGTTGCCGCAAGGAAACATTTTTTCATTCAATGATCCACAGGCTTTGATCGCAAATGTGAGTCCTACATGCTATGGAGTCAGGGGACAGAGACTCACTGGAACTAGGACTGGTCAAATCCACTTGTTGCACCACAAATTTGAGTGTATCCTGTGATCCTGAAGAATGGTGTTATATCAGAAATCTGGCATGCATCAAAATGGAGAAATGATATGGAGCGTCACCTTCTGAGCCCTATGTATGATGATGGCAATGACAATCACTACTATATCAATGAGCCCACAATGCTCAAAGATGGTTGTTTTGCTATACCAGTGCGCTGGCTAGAGAGTGAGGAGGATGGCAAGATTTATGCAGATACCTGGAGGATTGATTTTGATGGAAATGTCAGTATAATTTCACCCCTTAGCCTATCTGAACTTCACTCACCATTCTCTAGTCTCTCGCAACTATCAATGATACCCATGTAGTCCAGATCCCTGCAAGTGAGCTTCAATTCAGCATGCCAGACTTGCTTGAGCTGAAACAAGTGCCAACCTGGAGCCCTGTAATGACTGCCACTGGCCATCCCCAACATATTCCAAATCCTGACCGGAAACTTGCACAAGGAGAACCACTTTACACAAGCTTCATTGACATATTTGGTGACAATGTATCAGGAAATCAGTCAAAGAGTTGGAATAAGCATTGGAATGTTTATATGACTCACCAGAACCTCCCATGCAAGCTCCTTCAGCAACAGAAACATGTCCATTTTGTCTCGACATCACCCTATGCTTCAGTTCCTGAACAATTCCAGGGTATTCATGAGAAGATAAGGTCAGTCATCAATCAACAATACATGAGGTGCAACTCACATGTGCACTTTGATCAGATCAACACATGACCAGCCTGTGAGAGTGAAGCGAGCGATAACAGGAGATTATATTCAAGTCAAGATATGGTGCAACTGTGGCCCTGGTGACAATCCATCACAGAGTGAGATCTTGGCTCATATTGGTGGAAATGGAAACCTGCCCTGCTGCAAGTGTCATGTCAGAGGCACACAGAAACATAAAATGAGTGATACTGGGTTCACTGATTTCTTTGAGGTGAGTTTGCAATTCAAACGTGTGCTGGGATACATGAATCTGATCTTTGCTATAGCCGGGTAGTCTTCACTCAGGAAAGGAGAATCTCAGGGAGTTAGAGAAACAGGTTGCAGTTGCCTGCTTAGGCATTATTCAATGAGTCAAAGACCTTCAGTCAGAGAAGGGTATCAAAGACACTTACACCCAATACTGGATCAATGACTTCATTAATTGATCACAAGATTTTCAGAAAAAAAATCCACACATCCCCACCCCCCATATACAGTCAATCTTAATGCGCTGGGTATCTAACAACTGCTCCCTCGTATACAATAACTATCTTCTTTCTGATGGTGAGCTGTTTCTACCTGCAGGAAAGCTTCGTGCTGATATAGACCTGATTAGATTGGGACATTGCGCAAGATACCCCTGTTGAGCTACTTCATACAGTTCTGCTTGGGGTTGTGAAGTACCTTTGGCACATGACACATCCACATTCAGTCCAGATAACAAGAAGAAGTACACAATACAGCTACAGGCAACAAATAAGACCGGCCTCTCAGTTGGTTCATTCCAAGCAAGTTACATTATGCAGTACACAAACTCATTGATTGGGCAACAACTCAAGATTCTGGTCCAAGTGAACATCTTCCATGTTTATGATCTCATAGATGAAAACGTGCTTGCATTGACTAGGGCTATTGGAGAGCTCACTGCACTCCTGTGGTTTCCAGAGATCCATCATATGGACACCTATATTGTGAGTTGTTAGACTATCTCTGCCGCTGTACCATTAACCCATCCCACTGGTTACAGCTTGATGTTCAGACTGCTGTTGCCAATGTCCTCAACATTGCTGCCTCCATTGATCCATCAAAGATTATCAAGAAAATAAAGTATCACCTTCTTTGCCATCTCACTGAAGATATAAAATGGTTCGGGCCACTTATTGGTATCATGACCAAAAACTACGAGTCATTTAACTCTGTCTTCCATGCATCCTCTATTCTCTCAAACCACTGTGCACCCAGCCGCGATATAGCATGTCAATTGGCTCAGCAAGAGACTGTCAAACATGTGCTTTCTGGCGGTCATTTATACTCCCAGACAACTGGCAAGTGGAAAGATTCTGGATCTGCAGCACACAACTTCATGAAGACACACCCATCTCTTTGCTCCCTCCTTGGCTGGCCAGAACTTCATGAACAGCCTATTCCTGGTGAGTCGCATTCACTGTCATTCATCTACAAATAATACAACTTCATTTTTTAGGTAATGTTTGCCTCAAACCACAAAAGGTTAACAACACCACTCGTCAGAAAGAGTATCCCCAGCTCTTGTGGGATGTGACACAAGGGACAAACACTGTGAATCAATGTCCAGAGTGGAGTGCAGAATCCTGGTACCAGTGTAAGAGTATCATTTCATCATATGAAAATGTGTGTTCCATTGGGTCTTGGGTGTTCGCTACTTCACCACTCACACCAAATGCAATGGTGACAGGCCAGATTGTGGAGATTCTCTGCAGCATAAATAGGCAGACTGACACACTTGTACTGCTAGATACTTTCAAGATAACGTCAGAGTGCCACGTCATCTTCGCAATGCCTGTTTTGACTTGGCCATGTGGTGAGCAAAGAATTGTCATCATTCCTGGAAAGGTAATTCTCTGTGCATTAATGAACCAGTCTACTCATAGATAACTCTTACAGGACCTCCTCTTTGATTACAACATGCAGCATGACTGTCATGCTGCTAAATGCCAAGCAATCGGTCAAGAACCCATCAGACAAGAGCAAGCAGAGATGGGAGCTACCCAAGACATCATTGTGCATGCATCCCTTGATCAGTTCATCATTAATACACATTCTCTTCACAATGCACATCTTATTCATGAAGTTGTGCCATGGGACTTGATTATGCCTGTGCCCAAGTACAATGCAGACAACTGACATGCTTACCATCAACAACAAGCTCAATGTTTGTGGGGAGAGAGCAGTGCTCTAGGCATGACAGATGAGGCACCACCATCATGGGTTGACCTCAAGGACTCAACTTGAGGAACCAAGTGGCCAAGGGTTGAGTAGGTGAGTAGTTTCACTCAGAAGAGTGTTGTTGCTAAGATGATTGTAGACAAGCCAATCACCCTCAAGGTTGGATATTGAATCACAGGACACTGTTGTTATCTCTCTTAGCTTGAGCTTATTTAGTCTTGGGCTTTCTATATAAATCCACAATTACTGTGGCCTTCTCCACCTTATTCTCAGGTTATACAGTGGTATGAGCCCATGAAGTTACCTTACTGGCATATACAGTACACAAGAAGTACATAGTTCACTTTCATGCATGTGCAATCAGGAACTCTGGCACCTACCAGATTGTGTCACTTCCTCAAGTTGGGCAAGTCAGCAGAACTCCTGACAACTAATCAACATTGAGCCTATAAATATTATTCCTTGTGCCAAGCTGACAAGAAAGACTCCCCTGGCTCTTCATCAACATTGCCACCAGGTTGTGGTCCACCTTACAACAGGATTACAAAAAACATCAACAATAGATATAATAAGTTCTGCTAGTGATGTTGCAGCCAGGTACATGAATTTGGGTTAGGATTACATGCTGGAATGGTGGTGTCAAGGTTGATCACCATGCAGGGCTCAGCTGGACCCTTCAGCTTCCTGACACACCACGCTTGATTAGGTGTGTAATGTTGTGCCTCCCATCACATGGGAGATGACGGGAATTGTGGCCCACATGGAATCCATACAAAGTTGATCCATTGTGGTTACATATATGCTATAAGTCATGGCCTTCAGAAGTAGTTAATCAAGGATTGCAAAGCAGACTATCAACAAGTCCATCATGCAGGATTTTCGTAGTCAGCACTACACTTCAGAAACCCTGTGTCTGTCTGTCGCGAGAGAGACTGGATGACTTTCCATGGGATTTAGAAACACAGATTATACCTCTAAACTGCCAAAATGCCATAAGCCGGACCTGCCGAGCTGTCAATCTCGTGATGGTGACAGCGGATCTCAAAATAGACCCCGTTCTAAACTTTGAATCTAGCAAGACCCTCCTTACCCCCTTGCTAGAGCAGAGTTATCACTCTAAACACGAATTTCAGAGTCCGATGGGTCACGTGTTTCCCTACTGCTTCCCCTCACCTTATGTCGTCGCCTTGATTGCCCATGATTGTCCGAAAATATCATCTGGAGTGAGAAGAGATATAATAGGATACAGTAGGTAGAGTCAATGTATTATCAATGCAAGGAAATGAAGGGAAAAGCCAAGAGCCCCTGATACCTCCAGTGAGTGCCACAAATGTGGTTGAGCATTGCAACTGACCTCTCTCGTCATGGTATTGGATTTGAATCCCATTCTGCATGGAAACTGTGCTTGAGAATGGAATTGAATGATGAGACATCAAGAGGTTTTCCCTCAAATCAAGCAGATCATCATTAAAGTTGCATATTATCGTGATAGGAATGAAAGGAGAACGCATTTCCAAAGACAGTCGTCTACGAAATACTATGGCCAGTTAAATTTAGTGCAGGGTGTGTCCATGGTCTAGGATCCTAGACTAAAACGCCACACTGCTTTGACAACGTAAGATTTAGGATTTAATCTAGGATCCTAAATCCCATGGAAAGTCATCCACTATCTCCACACACGGGCGACCGCCGAAGATACTATCTTGGCACAAAACCCCTATCTGGGGCAAGGAACAGTACCAATAGGGTTTCTTGCAGGGGCTTTTACGGGGCCCGATAGATAGATCTTGATGTGCGCAACTTCAGGATGAATAAATTTCCGTTATCATGTAGTTATTAATGGATCCCGAATCCGATGACTGAGAATGCTTAACCAGAACAAGGTAAATAGGGCTATCGTCTCCCATAGACCGGAAAGAATCAATAGGAGTTCGAGAACGATGTGGGCATTGTCCTGCTGGACGACCTAACAAGGGACAGTCTCATGTGTGGGTTTTTTGGGCGAATTCATTTGGTCCACCAAGGCGGGGGGACCCTCAGATCGGATAGTCCAGATATCCAGCTCGAATGAGTCCCGCGTCCGTGAACCAAGACTTGCGGGATTGTCGGTACTCGCGGGCCGACGTAAGTGGAAGATTAGATGACAACCCTGAAAATCAATGAAAGGCTCAAAGGTTGTACTATGGGAAAAACAGAACGTACGAGAATGGAAATGAAGGAAACGAATAACCTAGAGGATGGGTTAGAACGATACTGAGATGGATGTGAGCTACAGCCTCACGGGTAGGTCATAAGCGGAAGTGTGCTTGGTGTGCGCCGTACGGAGACTCCGACAGCTAAAACGAGAATGGAGAACACTTGTAGAGTGTTAGTAGTGTTGTGAGCATATCGAAGACACGTACTTGCAGTACCCATCACACAAAACACGCCGTCACGGCGCATATGCCTGAACAACATTGTGATTCTTTCCACTCGAGTTACATGCTCAAGTTTTGCGCTCCGAGAAAAGGTGAGGTACACGGGGATGCTTTGAATGATGAACTCGATTGCTCTTTCAAAGGGGTTAGGCATCGAATGGAATTAGAAAAGCTGCACATACGCAAAAGTGATGATTTGAGACAACTGCTGACGCCGAGGGATACAATTCGGCATGAATGATATCGTAGGCAAGAAAATGAACCGGTACGCCACAACCTTCATTCCTTTCGCGAGAAGAAGCAAGATCATGACCAAGATAATACGCAGATCACGATTGTACAAGACGTAGACGCGTAGCATGAGGTTGATGGTTAATAGGCCCATGAGCCAACAACTTGATGACACAATGAAGAGAAGCCAACCGCGGCACATATGTGTTGGTATCGGTAATGGATGTCCATCGCTATAATGCACCGCTGCAAAGTTTGCACTACTGGCGAGGAGGGCACAAGACGGGATTAGTAATCTGGTTCGGCTTGACGGTGCGTCATAACTTGCCCATGGAGCAATAACGGGGAATATCGAGTCAAGATATATAATGCTTGAGCTGCATTTAGGTTTGACAGCGGGTGACTGCGACAGGCGTGAAAGGAGGTGCGACCAAGAAACCCAATTGACACACACCTCCATAAGAGCTCATACTCGGCATCTAATTTGCTGATCCAGTCCCAAACGTGGATGACGAGTCCAACATCTGTGATTAAAAGTCAACAAACGGCGCAATTAGAAGGTCAGTAACTACGAACAAGCCATTGCCCGCAGAGGGTTCATGGTGCCAGCAGAAGTTGACCAACAGAGTCGAAAGCGCCATGGCCGAGCCAGGTCTAACGGACTCAACGGTCATTAACGTCAAGGTCAAGGGCCAATTATATTAAATACATACATCGAGGCTCGATATGTCTTCCCGTCACGTGGTTGACACGGGTTAGGTGACTCCGAGGTGCTCGCCATCCTTGACTGACGACGATGTACTTGGGTCTCCCCTCGACGCTCTACGCGTTGTTGACAACATTGCTGTGGCCGCCACAACCACAGAACAGTCCCATAACTTTCCACCTCCGACACATCCATGCGACCACACAGTCCAACCAAGTTCTCTTCACCGACGTGCAGTCCCCACAAGCAATTCATGCACTGGGCCACGACTCATATAACCTTCGGATACCATCGACCAAACAGTTGACGATCCCTCACACCTCTGCAACATCCTTCCAATCTGCCCGCAGACGCTCACGGGTGTATGGTGAGTCCATAGCTTTGGACTGGTCGGAAGATCAAGTGGAAGGTCCGGACGTGGGTGATAAAGAAGTATTGATGACGCTCGCAAAGATGACCGCGAACGCGTATTTCGAGGTCGGGGACAAGGACTGGTATGACCTCCCCGGTCGTTGGAACCAGGTACGAAGGCTTCTGTCACACTTCCAGGATTATTGTCGCTGAAAGGTCTTGTAGTCGTTTCCGTTCGGTTGGAATCCTGAAGACGACGGTTTTCGTGGGCACATATTCGCCTCGGAGGATAATTCGATTGTCATCGTTTCAGTTAAAGGCACATCCGCGCCTTGGATAGCGGGAGGCGGAGGTCCGACTATGAAGAAGGACAAGCTTAATGATAACCTTCTGTTCTCGTGCTGCTGCGCACGCGTTGGACCTACCTGGAGTCCAGTCTGTGACTGCCATGTTAATGGCTATCGTTGTGAACAAACATGCGTTGAGAATGCATTACAGGAGGAGAGTTTATTCTACCCTATCGGAATCGTACGTTTATTCACTCGGTTCCTCTATGTGCCACCAACTCAATATTCACCTCAGAACCTCTATAACAACGTCACCTACATGTACCCAGATGCCAATATATGGGTCATTGGTATGTTCCGAGGTAACCTTCCTTATCAAGCCCTCTTCCTAAATCTGCTGCATAGGACATTCGTTAGGGGGATCCCTTGCATCCCTTATCGGACTAACGTTTGGTGCTCCAGTTGTCGCGTTCGAAGCCCCAGGAGAAGCTATGGCAGCTAAACGGCTGCACCTTCCATCCCCAGTGCGTCAGATGTGCCCCCATTCTTGTGATGCCTGCATTGACGCCCAGGCGCTTCTAGCCATCATTACAACACATAACACATGTTTACCACACGGCTGATGTACGCACTTCTTTCACGCTTTATCAGACTCTATTAATATCCTCTACAGCCGATTGCGATGGGGACCTGTAACGGTGTCAGTTCTTGGTGTGCTATTGGAGGATACGCCATGGAATCGAGATGCCACTTAGGCGAAGTAATACGATATGATACAGTTGACGTGCTAAAGTGGGGTGTGGCGATACAAACACACCCCATCAAAGTGGTCTTGGAACAAATTCTTAGTTTGGACTGGCAGGGCGATGGCAAAGCAGTGCCAGAGGCGAAGAAAGCCGTCGAAGTAGAAGGAGAAGACGGTCTCTGTGTGGTATGTTCTCTGCACCCCTGTTGACGTGGTATTATGAAATTGAGTACGATACACTCCAGGATTGCTTCAGTTGGGAATTTGGAAACTTCAAGAACTCGACGAAGAAGAGGTGGAGGTGGTAATGATCTATTTTTGGATCTCTTACTTTTGTTAATTTTAGTCTATGAACTTGGTTAATCGTGATTTCGCTTGGATATATATCCAGAACTCGAACCTTTTCAATATTGGATAAGATGTCGCTATCAGGCTTGGTATCGGTGCCAAAATGTTTGTAGATTTCCCACAAGTAACGACGAGACCGAGGCATCATCACTACTACCGCTGATGATGCACTGTCTCGTGGAGCAGGAGAGATTCCTCTCTGAGGCTACAGTCTCGGTACCGCGGTTACAGGTGCTGTGTTCGGAGATGAAGGAAGACGATGTGGTCGAAGTTGATAAATACACAATGTTGGAACGCCGAAAGGAAGAATTATTCGGATGTCCCCTGTTGAAGACTCAGCGTGAATCAGTGATATTTTGGCACACACCCGAGGAGATGAGTAACACTGCCGGACTCGAAATCATGCTTATGAGCGATAAACATTCGAGTTAGAAGCATCAGGATGATGGAGCAGGCTGCGGAGCGCAGTCGGCCACCCAGCCTAATCACGTCCGACCATTCGCTGCATCCAGTATGCCGAGCCATTGATCCGTTGCTTATTATATGCAGTGGCGTCGATGAACCTATTTACAAAAAAATTCGGACTAATGAGATAAATCGAGGTAAGTAATCAAGTGAGTAAATGGAGTGGGGTCAAGAACCCCAAAGCTATTAGTCAAGGCTCACCTCCCAGCTTCAAAAGTTCCTGTCCTTACCCTGTGGTCCATCGACGCAGTAGAAGCTCTACGCAATTTCGTGAAGGTTCACAGGCCATCCGCACAAAGGCCACCGTTCATTTCAAATGAGCAATTGGGAAGCGAGGAGAAGCCCCTCCCAAACTTGCTTTTGTTAGCTGCCAGAGGCTCAATCACGGCGCTTTCTGACTAATCTATGATTTTTGGATACAGCCGTACATCGTCCTCGAGTCTCGAATTGAATAAGTGGGAAGGTTTTAGATTTACAGTATGTCCATTGTTCAATTTTTTTTGACTAACCTTGACAGCAGCGCCATGTACTTACACGTCCGAGTCCCTAAGAGCGCGTCGTAGACATTCTTACGATACCTGTACGGGCGGCCAGCGGACGTAATTTGAGGCGGACTAGACCAGTCATACTGCTTTCTGCACACCGTCTACTTTAAAATCAGCGTTCGAGCGCCGCGGTGCGAGTTTCAGACGTGTCTCCAGGTACGTAAACCTGATATGCCTATGTGCTTCCATTGTTACTGACCTAAGTGTCTCGCTAAGACTGCCCTCACTGCCCAGCTCCAAGTGGAGAGCTGGAGGGACCGAAGGACTAGGGTCAAAAGGATCGGAGGAGCCGTTCCTTCGGAATTTCGAAGACAACCAACCCACAGTTTGGCAAACTCCTGGAGGTGGATAACGTTTCACTTGATCCTCGAAGCCTGCGACCCTGTGCGGTGTGCTTGTGCCGAACTCTAACGTTGACTCTTTCGTCACGGCGTTTATCTGCCTTCGCTACTATCTGAATTTGGGTTTTGTGTCCCAACCCAGGATCATATGAAACGTTGCGTTTGGCCGGCTTCATACTTTCGCGCGATAATAAAAGGCCAGGTCGTCGGTTTTCAAACCAGCCGCGGAGACACGTTCAGAGTGACACCCTATCGCCCACGCTCAAACTCCAAAATTGTCACAAGACAATCCCGCCCGTCGTAATTGTGCCACGATTCAACCCTTTCAGCAGAATTCACTGAGGCTGACATAAAACCAGGACTGGCACTGGGCCTCTTCCCAACCTTTCATCATCACTCTTCCTCGCAGCACATTCGTTGTTCCTTCACTTTGCCTGTACCGCCCCTTCCAGCGCGCACAGGATGGTGTGGAAGTCGTACTTTGTACCTCTATTATTTACTCTCATCACCACGACTTGTGCGGCGCTTGGTCCGGTATCTGAGCTCGTCCTCACCAACAAAATCGTTTCTCCAGACGGTTTCTCTCGAAGGTAAATCGTTCGTTTTATTTCACTTCGTGTGCTGATTATAATGTTGATTGATAGTGCCTCTCTCATCAATGGCCAAACCCCGGGACCTGTGATCGCTGTCAATAAGGTGTCTTTCGATCAAAATAATCCAAAATAATCACATGTCATGGTTTGCTAAGGACTGGACTGTAGGACGACTATCTTCGAGTCAATGTTGTTAACGAGCTCGATGACCCCTACCAGCTGCGCGGCGCGAGTATAGTATGTGTCTTTCATCATCTGGTCGTTTTGCCTTTCTTAAGTCGAAGCAGCATTGGCACGGTATACTCCAGAAAGGAACGCCCCAGATGGACGGTACCGTTGGCGTGACTCAGTGCCCCATTTCTCCCGGCAACTCTTTTGAGTATGCCTTTCCAGCAACTGATGCTGGTACCTATTGGTACCATTCACATTTTGGTGAGATTTGTTACGTTACTATAGCATTGGAATCACGTGCTGATTGAAGACCACAGGTATGCAATATTGCGACGGTGTTCGAGGTGTACTGGTCGTCTACGACCCCGATGATCCTCTCAAGCTATTTTACGATAGTGAGTTTCACTTTGTATGGGGTTTTCCCTTATTTCTTACTTTGTCTCCATCTTCAGTCGATAATGGTATGCTTTCGTACTGCGACTGAGCATACCCTCTTGTTTACTCGTCCAATTTCTCAGAACAAACTATCATCACGCTCTCTGAATGGTGGGTCGCTCCCATCCGCGTTCTTTAACAATCTGACCATTTACGCTTAGGTACCATACCCTAGTGTCCTCGGTCCGTGGACCTGCGCAGGCAGATAGCACGTTGATCAACGGCAAAGGACGTTACCCAGGAGGTCCCAACGTCGACCTGGCCATCGTCAATGTTGAACAGGGAAAACGTTATCGCTTCCGCCTGGTGTCTATCTCTTGCGATCCTAACTTCATCTTCTCTATCGATAGCCATGACTTGACTGTCATCGAAGTCGAGGGTGCCGCTGTTCGACCTTATACCATCAATACTATCCAGATTCTTGCTGGCAAGCCCTCATCAACCGCCACCCGAACCTATCACTGATTTTAACGCATAGGCCAACGCTATTCCGTCGTCTTGAATGCTGGTCAACCCGTCGGCAACTATTGGATCCGTGCCCTCCCCAATAGCGGTCACCGACACCTCAGCTCAGATTTCACAAACGGCGTGAATTCCGCTATCCTTAGATACAGCGGCGCACCCAATACCGACCCGGTATCGACTCAACAGGCCACACAACGCAAGCTTGTCGAAACTGAATTGCACCCGATGTCAAGTCCCTTCGCACCCGGAAGTCCCACTCCCGACGGGGCAGACTATGTCTTCAATCTTACGTTCGACTTCGACTTCACAACCTTCCTATTCACCGTAAATGGCCATAGTTTTAAGCCTCCCACTGTTCCTGTCTTGCTCCAGATAATGAGTGGTGCCCGCACGGCTCACGAGCTCCTTCCGGATGGAAGCGTATTTGTTGTAGAGAGGAACAAGACTGTCCAGGTCAACATGCCTAGTGGTCTCATTGGTGGACCTCATCCATTTCATTTACACGGCGTACGTTTGTTCTTATTCGCGAAGTATAGATTTTCTAATGTCGTATATAGCATACTTTCAGCGTTGTTCGGAGCGCTGATAGTGGTTTCTTTAACTTCTTGGACCCGGTCCGGCGTGACGTCGTCAATGCCGGTGACACTAGTGGAGATTATGTTTCCATCCGCTTTACGACTGATAATCCTGGACCCTGGATCTTTCACTGGTAAGTCACATTTTGTCGAGGTTTTGAATATAGTTTATGGAACATTCGCCTGACAGCCACATTGATTTCCATCTTGAGGAGTAAGTCTACTTTTTTTTATCTTGTGGGTTCACCTAATCTAATGAATCCGGCAGCGGTCTTGCGTTTGTGTTCGCTGAGGCACCAGACGCGATAAAGCCGATCCCCCCTTGTGCGTCACTGGCTCATCAACTCCCCTCAGTTTTTGCTAACCTTTGTGCTCTCTAGCCGACCGGGATAAGCTTTGCCCCAACTGGGATGTCCTTCCTGACGACACCAAACACGCCAAGACCATGAACTCTAATTCTACTTAATTGCCCAAGACCAGAATGTGGACTTTATTTTCGAGCCAGCACGGACTTCTTGTCACTTAATACAGTCTACCACCTATACCCCTAGAAGGACGTTTAATACATCTAGGATATTTGTTTACATTGACACCCTGAGTGATCAATTGATGCGCCTCGGTTGGTTGAGTCTCTTGGTATTGTAGGGGGATAGTTGCTGGGTGAACAAGTATCAGATTTGTTTGGCTCTAGGGGTGGCATCTTGATCGTGTAGCGGCGCCCGATATATATTTGGTTCTGTTATAATTAGTATACAAGGCTTCGTTTCCAAATCAAAGATAATCATAATTCGGTACCTTCCCAATCAGCGACCATCCCATCTCGAACTCATATACTTATATTGTAGTATCTGCATTGAACCGGTCATACGTCGGAAGACCCGTCAGGGAGATCTTGAAACACCCTCTTGCGTTTTGATACAACAACGATACAAGGACAGTACAAGGACATCCGCGCCCTGAATCTCTTTGTTCTGTGAGGAGATACCCCTAGTGCTTGATATTTTAGCAACAAGTATAGGTTGGTTTGGCAGTTGAAATCACTGGCGCGGAGACACTTACCGAGCGTCGTATAGAAACCCCCCTAAAACCCTCTGCCGCGGAGAAATACGGTCTGTACGTTCAAATCATGTGGTTCCCCAACAGGATCAAGCGATTAGAATCCCTGCATCTTCAGTTCTACAATTTTTTCCATTCCAATATGACTTCGGTGGTGATGAGCTGGGAAAACCGGACATGCCAATGGCTGAACATCTGCGGTCCATTGGTATCAGGGTTGCCCCCACCGAGCAAGTAGGATGCAGTGGGTTATGAAATGTGCCATATATACACATTTTGATAAACAAACCATCTGGTGTTTGTCGATAATGTGTAGATACGGCTTCTGAGAGTCTGATAGGACAGGCTTGAATTTATTCCCCCTTTCCGACCGGATGTCTGTTGGTCCTGTAAGAAGCTACTGTGGGAGGTGGCATTGGGGTAAATGGTTCTAGCAGAATCCGTTCAGGCGCCTGAATTTGGCGCAGGCGAGTGGAGTGTTTCGCTTGGGATGTCCTGGGACGCGGGTTGACGAGGATGCGGGTCTATTTTTAGCTTGTGTTACACCGACTATTGATAACTTTCTTACCAGCAATCTCTGTTCCGGCAGTGCGTTCTGGACTTGATCAATACAATGTAAAGGTTTCAAGCAGCGCTACATTCTTTGGAGATAGGATAGCCGTGGTACACTGAATCGTCCGTTATTTGTCGTTCGTTATTTTATTCCTACTTCAGTCATCAAACAGTGTGACCTCGAATCCTTCGAATTTCACGACTAGTTCTTCTTCTTGACGACCAGTGCCTTCAGGCACCTTCGGCCTAGCTGCATACAGCCCGACTAGAAGAACTTGAGGGGGCCTTTCACTGGCTGGTTCCCCGACACGATCGTCGATATCGTGTCGGAACCACCAAGTGATCTCTCGGATCCCGCTCTTCTTCCCTGTCTGTGGATCGATCAAATAAACCCACAAACTGGATGTCCTTTCACCCTTCTCATCAATCTCACGTTCGACGTGGATGGTGATTTTACCGGTAGCAGCGGTTGGAACGAGAGACCAATCACCCCATCTACTGGCGGCGACTGTACCAACGTGAGGCTCGCCGAAAGCGAATTCGACGCCTGTCTTGAGGAACTTCTTTGTGTCTTCGTCGGGGATGAAGAGGGCGAGACCTCCTTGATCGTAGAGGGTGTTCCAATCAGCTGAGACTGTGACTCGAGCAGAATGGAAGGAGTGGAGATCGATTGGGACGTTGATTAAGAGAGTTGGGGCGTTGTCGATGTCGACTGCGGGGGGCTTGCGCCAGAGATCTGTCCCTGGTGGTGCGCGGATGGTGTATTCTTGTGGATAGGATAAGGTTTTAGGAAGTGGGACAAGGGGTGCCTGGCAGATAGCCAGTGCGGATGAGCCGTGGTGCAAGACAAGCTTTGGGGTACTCGTGGGCACTGAAACTGGCCTGAGATGTCTTTATTTCTTCGTGAAGAGGACTACTTACTTTCTGATCTGGGTGAGGGCGGTGAAGGAGGTTTCTATGGTCAGTGTGCGTGTATAGTATCTATCGCGTTCCGAGGTAAACCCGATATAACTGAATAGGGTGACTTGGTCACTTATGACAACATCACAGTATTATTCTGTAATGTCAGAATAAAATACGAACCATCCTGTGCAACTACGCGCACACAGACAACTGTTGTTAGACCCTAGCAATAAGCAATGCGAGAACAGTAAGAATTTGTAGACATATTTATCAAGCAAGGGCCACCATGCGTAAACACAGCCAAACACGGCCGATGGGCATTCCGTAAGATTTCTTTCTTTGACTACCAACCACAGTCAGCACGGCCCCGAACACTCATCTTCCTCATCGTGCGGCGTCTTGTAACAACCCTATTATTCTCAAAAGATGGCTAACATTTCAGCAGGAAATAAGCGTTCCTGGGAAGGCACCGACTCCGCTGACTCGGCCAAACGACAAAGAAGCAAGGATGACCCGCGGGACTGGAGAGACGTTCACCTGAGATCGCCTGCAAGGAGGCCGTCTGGGCGCAGGGACAGTCCAGATAGAAGAGATTATCGACATGACAGCTCTCGACGTCGAAGGAGCAGAGAGAGAGATGGCCGACGCGATGGGGATCATAGACGTCCTAGGGAATATTCACGGGATAGAAGACGAGAGGGAGACCACCCTCGCAGAGGAGATGGGTCGAGGAAAGACGACCACGGAATCAGGAGGAGTGCCTCTCCTCGTACTAACGGAGTTGCTCGTCCTCCCCGCGACGAAGAGAGAGAGGAAGGAGAGTGAGTGTCGAAGGATCTGCATAAATTCAGTTATTGACGTGTTTTTCCTCAGAATATCGCCTCCGCCCCCTGTTCTCCATAAATTGGCCCAGCCCACGAGGTCCTCAGAGGCGCCGAAGGAGGAACCTATGCCAAAGTCGGAACAGGAGCCCGAGTTGGAGCTTGATATGCCGGCAACGCCCCCACCTTTCGAGGATCTCGCCGCAGCCCGACGTGCGAAGCGACAAGCCATTCTGGCTAAATATTCTGGCCAAGGGAGCACAAATGCGAGCCCTAGTCCGATGATGAGACTCTCAACCGAGCCACCTCCTGATTCCCCAGTTGTCTCTCGTGGTGGTTCGCAGCTCAAGGAAGCTGAGCCCTCAGTTTCCGCTGAAGTTGCACCCCTTCAGACCAACGGTAAGCCGCGCATATATTTACCCATTTCGTTGTTTTCATGGAGGCTCTTCAGGCAAACGAGACTCGACCTCAAGATCCCCGGAACCTGGCGATTTTGCCCTTGCCAAGGCTGAAGAAGATGATACACAAGCTCCTAGTCCCTCAGGAGATGGTGACGTCGATCAAATGTTGGCAGCTGACTATGACCCAAGCTTAGATCGCCGAGAAGATGAGCAAAAGCGCATTAGGGATGCGCCGCCGCCGAAGAATGAAGCACAACCCGACGAGGTTGAGGAGGTCGAGGAGGTCGAGGAAGAGGATCTAGACGACATGTTCGCAGTAGCAATGGGTGAAAACAAGCCCAAGAAAGTGAAGAAAGTTCTGGTACGTCTTTGGTGGTTTCGCCCCTTATGCCAGTCATGCTAACGTTTAGGTTGCAGAAAAAGAAGGCTGCTGTACCTGCTCTTATCACAACCACTACTTTGGATTCTGCCGCAGATCCTGAAGGGTACTATAGTGTCATCCTTGGAGAACAGCTGGATGGCGCGCGTTATCAAGTCTTTTCTTCTCTGGGAAAGGGCATGTTTGCCAACGTTGTGCGTGCTAGAACACTTCAAGGAGATTTCGGTGAGGCAGGGAAAGAAGTTGCTATCAAGATCATTCGTTGCCAGGAATCTATGTACGTTCTGGATTTATCCCGCCTGCTTAATCTCTAATCATATTTCCAGGTATAAAGCCGGTTTGAAAGAGACTCAGATCCTCAACAAGCTCAAACAAGCTGACCCCGATGACAAGAAACACATTGTTCGTCTCGAAAGGACCTTTGAACATCGCGGTCATCTATGTCTTGTTTTCGAATCTCTTAGGTGCGCTTATTGATTTAATGGAGCTCGGCGTCCCTGATTTAGGTTTAGCATGAACCTGCGAGATGTCGTCAAGCGCTTTGGCAAGGATGTCGGATTGAATATTCGTGCCGTTCGTGCTTATGCTCATCAGCTTTTCTTGGCTTTGAGTCTCCTTCGGAAGCTAAACATCATCCATGCCGATATCAAGCCAGATAACATCTTGGTACGTTTGGGCTACTGGTAGTGACTCCTTTCTCTTACACTTTTCTAGGTCAATGAACAGAAAACGCTAGTAAAGCTGTGCGACCTTGGGTCGGCCTCTGACGCCGCCGAAAATGACATTACGCCTTACTTGGTCAGCAGATTTTACCGCGCACCGGAAATTAGTAAGTTATAGTCTTATTTCTTCGACTTGCCCAGCTAATGCCCACTAGTTCTTGGTGTACCGTATGACGCCGCTCTCGATATCTGGTCCATCGGCTGCACTCTCTATGAGCTTTATACAGGAAAAATATTATTCCCAGGCCGATCGAACAATCAGATGCTACTTCTGATGATGGAACTCAAAGGCAGGTTCAATAGTAAGATGATCAAGAAAGCGAAGTTCGGCGATGTGTATTTTGACGAGATGGGAGGGTTCCAAAGTGTGGAGAAGGACAGGGTGACGGGAGCAGTGAGTATTGTTTTCCTATTATTAGTGCTGAGAATATATCAGCTGATGATCCGGAATAGGATGTGGTACGCAGCGTTCACATCTCGAAGCCATCACGGGATCTCCGTGCCCGCTTGATGCCCCCGGTTTCCGCAAAACTGAAAGATGACGAGACGAAGATGATCACGTCTTTCATTGACCTATTGGACAAATGTCTCACTCTGGATCCAGCTCGACGAATACAACCCCGGGAGGCACTGAGCCACCCCTTTATACGCGGCCAAGCCTAATAATTGCTTTATAATCTTGGGACTTTTGACAACCTTCTTATTTTCCCTGAATTCTATTCTCACTGTTATTTTAAGGCCGCCGGTTATGTGTGTACCATTAGGTGATATCATATTAATACTTGTTTGAAATCCATAGTCAGATGATCGGCATGTGCATCGGTTATGGAGTGGATAAATAGAGGGATTGGGTTTCACGCCCAGGAAATCCGCTTGTTCTCATCTCCTTACTGAGGGACAACGAAGACAAGAAATGGCTCCAAACACAACTGACAGATTGAAGAGCGTCGTGTCTCAGCTTATTGGTCCGAAAAAGCTGCCGACTTTCGATGAATTGCCACATTTCAAGAATTTTAGCGGGTGCGCATGGGGAGTTTGGGGACCTGACGATGAGCTTGGAACGGTGAACTTGTTGACGGACGAGGTTGTTGCGAGGACTGCGGCTGAGGAAATTAGGTGTGTTTTTTGTCTAAATTGTTTTGTTTGTGCGACATGGATTGACGAGGCGGATGACGTCAGGACTGGGAAGAGGGTCTCCTTGAACTGGTGAGTGATCAACGATTTGGCATGTAAAAGATAGAGCTGATGCGTGGGTGCGGTGTAGGCCTATCAATTTCCCGGAGAGAGTGAGTAGAGCATCATGGAGTTGGATTGTTCGAACTGAACGCTGAACGCTGGGTAGCCACTGTTCCAACGCAAGTCTCCTGAGGTCAAGATGCTCGTGAGGGCTGGGTCTTCCGCTGGAATGCCAAGGGACGACGAGTTGCATATCGTACGTTTGGGATTTCTTGTTGCTTGATTCAGCGAGTTGATCATGCTGTTGGAAAATATAGAATACACAATCTGGGACGCAGTGGGATGGGTTGAGGCATTATGGTGTTGTTGAACATCAGGTGTTTTATAATAAGTCTGCATTGAGATTCGTTTTGTGGGTAGGTGGGGTGAGCTGACGTTTGTTTGTGTGTTTAGTACCCCTGCGGCTACTTTGCCTCTTGGAATCAATGCGCACCCGAATCCTACTGCTATTGGTGGGGATCATAAGAAGTTGGGTATTCAGAGTACGTGTTCGCTTATAGATGTCGTTGATATTATCTGATTTGAAGAATAGACTGGGCGACGCATGGAATTTGCGGGCGTGGTGTCCTTCTTGACATCGTGTCGCATTACACTAAGAACGGAGCTCCCCTCCCTTATGATCCGTGGACTACGTATGCGGTTACTGCGCCCATGTTGGAGGCGGTTGCGAAGGCGCAGGGCGTAAAATTCAGGGATGGAGATGTTTTGTTGTTGAGGGTTGGATTTATGCAGAAGTTTAGCCGTGTAAGTCAGAGTGAACGGGATGCGTTGCATGAAAGGCCGGAGACTTTGTACGTGATTTTGTCTGCGTTCCTATCAATGATTTCGTGGCTGATGTATGAATGAAGTGCCGGGATTGAACAGTCGGAGGATATGAAGCGCTTCCTTTGGTGTGTGGATTTACATTAGTGTGTGGGGGAAGTCACTCATAGTGTTTGCAGGAACAACCACTTCGCTGCAGTTGCTTCTGATCAACCTGCTTTGGAAGTGAGTAATATGAAATTCGGGATTCTTCATGCGAGGCTGATCAATGTAAAATGAATTAGGCGTGGCCTGCGCGGCCTGGAACTCAAATGCATCAGGTGCGAACCCTGCAACGTGTGCTGATGTTATGCTAACCGAGGGGGTGGGGTACAGACCATCCTCGGGTAAGTGTACCGCGTGTTCGTGGGGTATCGGGTTGCTGATGAGCTGGCAGTCTCTGGGGCATGCCCATCGGTGAGTTCTTCGACTTGGAGCAGCTGTCCAAGGTGTGCGCAGACACGGGAAGATACACATTTTTCTTTTCGTCCTGGCCCCTGAATATGTGCGTCATGAATTGATCTGATGATTACGCTGACGGCTGATCGGAATTGCGGACACAGCATTGGAGGAGCTGCAAGCCCTCCCAACGCAGCGGTAAGTATAAAAGTATTACAATGAACACGGTATTGAGAACCCGAGCAGGCTATCTTCTGAAGAAAGTGTAAAGTACATAGTGTGGTAACTGTGGGTTGTGTATATAGTTAGTGCGAATGTGAAAACAGGGGCCACGTGTCCTGATTTGGCAAGTGTGTTAGTTGTAATGAGACTCACGTGAGAGTTGTTGTTTTGTGTGGTGTGCATTTGCAATTGAGCTCGCTGTGGCCAACGTCCTCCTCGTCACTGTCCCCACCGCCGCACACAATGAGCAGGAGGGACTCGCGTGCCTCTATCGGCGTGAGGCAGGCAGATGCTCTCGCAGAGTACGAGAACCGTGAGTCTGCACGCCGTATCTTGATCTCGAGCCGCACACTCACCGCGAGGCGTTTCTAGTCAAGAAGAAATTCCTCCTCGCCAATAAACACATCACAAAGTATGTGTACTATGTTCGGGCATTTCGTTATCATCATCTGACCATCCTTTGGCCCTAGGCTTAACTCGACGCTGAGCCTCCGGATTGAGGAGCTCAATGCCGAAATTACCGTCCTCCAGGTCGAGAACCTGCGCCTACGACAGTCTGAGATCTCTCTCCTGGCGCAGCTCAAGCGCGAGCGTGAAAAGTCGCGCAAAATTATGGTCGATGCGGAAACTGCGGTGCGTCTGTCGCTGAGATTTCGCTGGGAAACGGGGGCGCTTATGTTCTGGTCTCCCTTACTAGACTCTAAGCCTCACGAAACATCTAGGATATCTTCGACAATCTCTTAATATCAATATGGAACCTACACCCCCATCATCGCCTGCCTTCCCGCCCGCCACGAAACCACCACTCCAAACGACAAACGCATGCATACCCGGCCTCCGAATAGCGAAGCCGCCTAATGTCCCTGGAATCCACGAAGAAGACGAACCCTCGGTGAGCCCCTCCGATAGCGAACACGAGAACAAGACCAGCTCTGGGAGACGAAAATCCAAGGCGAAGCCCCGTCTGTCAGCATCTAAACTTCCCTTACCTCCCCGCGCTACTTCACCACCCACAGCACATATTCCTAGCATGATACCTACTCTATCCCGTGTCGATTTTATTGACAGTTCGGGTTCGACAAAGCGGAAAAGCTCACGACGCCAGAGTGGCCTCTTGAGCATCGATACTGAGAACCTCGCTCCACCGCGTCCTGCAAGCCCGGCGTTCGGATCACCTATACGATTAGAAGCTGGCCGCGCCGAAGAGGCAGAGGAGATTGCTGTGATGCGCGGCAATCTCGAAGTTGAAGTCGAGCCTGAGCCTGAATTACAAGACCACGAGTTACCACCACCAGTACCAAAGAAAGAGAGACGGAAGAGCAAGTCAAAGGATAGGGAGACAGAGGGAGAAAGGGAGAGGGAATATGCGGTCGACTCTGTGCGATCGAGAGAGAAGAAGAGGCAGAGAGAAGATGATGGAGGTCTTCCGCTAGAAGGTACGAAGGGGAGGCTGAAGGATGTTACAAATTCCCGTGCCATCCTTCAACCTATCAACTGTAATACTGGTGAGCTGACTATTTTATTTTTGTGGTTGGCGTCATTCAGGATATCTCACGACCGCAATCCGGGTACAACCCGCAGTCCGCGACCAGGAAGAACTCGTAGTTAGTGCACGGACGTTCTTAGTACCTTCGTCGGCCCCTTCGAGTATGCCTGTACAGCCACAGCTCCCTCCGGAATCGGAATCGGAACCGCCGCAGGGGCCCGGAGGGAGAGAAAGGCGAGTGAGAAAAAGCATAAATTATACCGAACCCAAACTTAACACGTATGTATATCTTACCTTGGGTTTGGATTGCTATTGACCCGTTGTTCATAGTAAAATGCGGAAACCTGATCCACCACCCGGTACGGAACCTCCACGTCCCAAGAAACGCTCGTCAGCGGCGGCTATAATGTCGACGGCGACGTATCCTAAAGTTCCCGAACCGGCTCCTCTTCTAGATGGTGACCCACCTCGGCGATCCTCAGGTGAATTCCTATTCCGAGATACTCAGGGTGACGCTATCAACCCCGAGCTCTACCCTTTACCTCCTTCACGGCCCCAAACGGCCATGTATCACTCACCTATACCACCCCCACGCTCGAGTGGTACATCATCATCATCGTCTTCTTCTGGTGCCGTTACAGGATCTTTGAGACGGCAGAAATCAAAACCCCTTGTTGAATCTGAGGGTGAGGAAAGTGACGGCGCTCAGGCTGATGGGGAGTATATTCCTGGCGGACGGCTAAGCGCGTGGGTTAATGTTGAAGGAAGAACACGGAAGACAGGCGAAAGAACGAAGAAAAGCGGTATTGTGATGCTTGGGGATACAAGGAGGGAGTTGGTGGATGAGAGGAGACATAGTATGGCCGTTTGAGTGTGACCCATGTGTGATGTGCTTTGCACCGTGCGCAGCACAGGGTGCACTGTGTTATGGGTGGTGTGTGCTCCGCAGGCGTTGCTTCTTGGTTGGTCCTGTAACAAGGCGGATATGTCTTGGATCCTTGACGGTCGCATGCTCCTATACATGCGACGTGACGTGCTGGCTACCACGTGGGTGGCTCCTACCACCCTCCTCTCTTGGCTTTCTACTCTGTGCTTCTCCTTCCTTGGTCTTACCCCTGTGGACGGTCGGCCAAATTAGGCTCGAATAGATTACGGAAACGCTTTGGAAATATGGAACTTGGAACGAAATTGAAACGAAGTCACGAACGAAATAACTCGACGCATTGAATATAGCTACTACTTATAATCCCTTTTATGATATCAACATTTCCCCCCTCCCCCCTCTCACCGTCATCGATGTCTACTTACACCTTCTTACATCATTGTTTTTTTCACCCCCTTTACCTTCCCCTTTATCAATATCAGAGCTTGACCATTTTGTTGGACCATTTGCTCAAGCCTTTACGAGTACAGGACATACATACATATGTGTATTTTTATCATGGCTCGTCTCTTCTTGCACCTCTTCTGGTTCGGTGTTGCCATTTCTATTCGCTTTTGGGAAATTGTTGGCTTCAATGGTCTTCCTACCTCGGGTATATTGGCTTGACGCCCTATTACTTGGGATATCGGGTTTATTGCATCGGTGTCTTTTTTGTTGTTGAATCTGAAAAGCCAATGAGTATGGGTATGACTAGGACTAGCGCCCAGCGTTCATATTGCAAGCTGTTTTTTTGGAATGGGCGTCAAGATTCTATTCAAGCTTCAAGATTCAATTTTCAACATTCAGGTCCGCTTGTCACGCTGTGACACGGTGGTTATAAATGTACTGCCACATGTGATGACACGCGTCGACGTGAAGAGACCATCCGCTGTACGCATTGGCCATCTTATGGCTATGCCTTAATTACTTTCTCGCTCTCAATACGCACACTATCCATCTTGATAGGTGAGTGCTTTAAGCTCTACTGCTGTAGTGTGTATCTTATGTGCTCTCCAGTAATACCTCCATGGCATGGACTATTAGCCGCCGTTTTCTCTTTGGTCTATCATCAAGCGCTTCAATCCTAGGCTCTTGTTACTGGGGGCGGACCATTTACGCAGATGAAGCTTCTGCTCCAAGTGGCGAAGTTTCCAAGAAGAGTATGCTCCATAGCACATAAGGGTGCCGCCCAATTATTGAAGCTATTTTCAGGGACAGATCCACTCGTTGACCATGAATGGATGGCCAGTGGCATAGGTGGCTGGAAGGGTGTGAAAATTACATGGTATGATTATGCTTCCTTGCCCAAGTAAGTGCGCTCCGAAGCTATCGATTTGCCAATTGCTCATTTGTTCTCAGCAAAAATGATAGATTCGCCAGTCTTGCTTTCCGCGCGGTTTCCATGAATCATGGCTCAAACTGGGTCTATTCTGTTCTCAGCGAGGGTCTCCGCGGCTGGGAGACCAGCGTCTTTATATACAACGCCCTCATCTCAACAACATCTGTCGTTCTCACCTCCTTCATCGAAAAATACACAACTCCGCTGGGCGACCCCGCAAAAATGCATCCGTCTGCAGAGCTTAAATCCGATGTGCCTTCAGAAGGTTACGACAATTCAATCAAGAAGGCGTTTAGAGACGTTGACCACGGAATTGTCAACCAAGCACAACAAATGATCTTCTCGTCGCCCTTGCAGGCGCTCAACACTATCCAACTCTCGGCCGCCGTTCAAGGAACAACAGCCATGCTCTCATTCTACGATGATGAATCACGTATACTCAAGATTGCGAACACTGGTGATGGACGGGCTGTTGTGGGTCGTCCAAGCCGTCGTGAAGATGGCACGCTGTACATTGAAGTTCACGTCCTCACAACAGAACACACTTCCGCTAACCCTGTCGAGCAGGCCCGTCTTCTAAATTCACACCCTGACACCGACATTGGAATTCTCCAGAAATATATCGGGCGCGATATCACGCGCGCATTTGGTCTGTCGATGTGTAAATGGAGTCAAGAAGTGCAGAAACGTATGCACAAAGAATACTTCTGCGAACCCCCTTTGTCAAACCTCTATGTTCAGTCAGATCGGGACTCCGTGGCCGATGGAGACCTGCGCCCTTACCTGACTGCTGAACCCGAGATTACAACGTTCCATGTTCAATCGGACGACTTTCTCATCATGGCGAACAAAGGGCTCTGGAACTCTCTCACAAGCGAAGAGGCCGTGGGTCTCGTTGGGGCATGGGTGAGGAGAAAAAACTATTCTCTCCAATCCCCGATCCCTGACCCTACGGATGAACACATCATTGATCGAGAAATTCTTCCTGTGGATCTCCCCGATGAGTCAGAAGATACAACGATATGGTACAAACGATGGAAACTTCCAAAAAGATTCATTTGCGTGGATAACATTGCCAGCGCCCATCTAGTTCGAAACGCGTTGGGTGGTGCAAACATAGCATTCACAGAGGGGCTGTTGAAAGTTCCGCACCCTTTCTCTGCTAATAATCGGTGCGTTGTTGCTCATATAGTGTTATACGGTTCGAGAAGCTGACGGGTTGTATTTAGTGACGAAATAGCCGTGTCGGTTACTTTCTTCGAGTGACACATGAGTGCGTGCCGTAGTTGCACAACAGGATCAAGTACCTGATATTTATAACCGATAGCATGGTCAAGGTCTCATTGTACACATATGTTCCGCTATCCCCGAACCAATCGTCGTTGATTACACTCACAATGTTGATAATTACATCCAGCGCGTTTCACACCCTTAGATACCCTTGGTGCAGCCACTCCCATCAAAGTGTCTTATTAATAACAACAGCATTAGTCGTTACTGAAAGAACCATTTTCGGAACAAGAACGACAGATCCTTTCTGAACGCTGCCCCAAAATGATCATCGATCAATATCTGATTCATTGGAATAGAATGATTCAAGGTCCTAGTATCGCTGTCCTCGAATCACAGATCGCGCCCACAAAAACAAGGTATCGCACGAATTGAGTAGCCACATCTGAAAAATCCCAGGGAAAGAGCAAAGAATGCAAGTACGATGAAAAAGAAAAGCAAGATGGCATGAACAGAAATTCCGCTGCGGATAATTAAGCAGTGTTGAAACAAACAACATCATAGATGATCACAATGGCAATACCGGACATGTGAAGAGTAGCCAAGAAGCTCCAGATTACTACAGGTCCGGAGTGACCACATCAAGGCTCAAATCTGCCGCCATGAATTTATCAAACCCGTCAACCTGGCTATTGACCTCAGCCTGTAGCTGTGATGTCGAAGGTAGCTTCTCATTGGCCCACAAGGCGTCCGAGGTGATACCCGAAGTCGAATTGACATCCAAGCTGTTACTCCGTTTTTGTGTCGACGTGAACTGAGGGGCGAATTCAACGTCGAGGAGATGGACATCCTTGGGAATGGTGATTCTGTCTAGCGTCTGTTCGTCTTCATCATCATCATCATCCAGTTCGGAATCAGAACCGGCAAGCGACGATAGTGATTTTGCCGGAGACGAATTGTCGAAGGTGTCTAAGCCATAAAGATTGTACGCTGTCACTCCTAACTTAGAGGAGAATGAACCTGGATCGGGTGAAGGAAATCGAAAAGGATCGGAATCTGGTGATTTTTGGAGAACCGGAGTTTGTGGTCGAGACTCCGGCACTGGTAAAACCTCTTCGACGGCGCCGTCAGTCTCCTCTGGCTGTGACTCAGCTCCAGACATAGGTCTGGTAGGAAGGGGGACTTCCGCCTGCGTGGGCTTAGCTGGTAAAGGATCAGCCGGGGAGGGGTCCTCGGACAACAAAGCATGGAAGGCTTTGGGCGGTGGCTCCTTGGATAATGGCTCGGGAACAGAAGATGGTGATCCCTCCACGCGATCTGCTGTAATAACTCTGGCTTCAGCTTCGGCTTCGCTGCACTGAGGAGCGGGCTCGGGAACGGGAGTGCATGATGTGGGTCGATATTTGTTGGGAGAAACTGTGGCGACAGCTGGCTCCGGATCGGATGCCTTTGATGGATTCGAGGGGCTGTCGCAGTGATCGTCTGAGTGACCTATATGACCTCTCGACATTCGCCCTTTCTTGGGTGTCCTATGCCTGCTACGTCTGGTTGATGCAAGGAGCTCCGTCAACCTAGGGAGGTCCTTGAGAAGGGGAGTCACGAGAGATGGATTGACAGGATCAGGCAGTGTAAATGTTGATTGATCAACTTCTGCATCTTCAACTACTCTTCGTATTCGTTTGGCTACTGGCTCTCCCTCCGTCGATCGAGATCGGCTACGTTTTCGGGTGTTGTCAATAATGTCGCCTGACAGTTGACATGAAGATGGCTCGGGAATGTGTGGTGCTAGCGGAGGTGACGAAGAGTCATCCTGATTCTCCAGGTGTGATCTTGTAGCCACAGGAGAGGAAATAGTAGGAAGGGTCTCTGAATTGATAGGTGTAGGAGTTGGCTTCCGAACATTGCTGATGCGCCCTGGTAATGGAGTGGAAGTCTGGACTTGAGACAAGGAAAATGAGGGTGGGAGGAAACTCTATGACTATGTTAGCTTGGACTGAATTTAGAGTGTGATGACATACATTGTTAGAACCATCAGCCATCGCGATTGGAAGCTGTCCTTGAGCCCCACAGAGAGTGGGTTTCGTTCTCGGTGCCATACCATCTCCGAAACTCGAAGGCCCCGCAGTTTCGGCGGGCACCACAGGAAGAGCTGTAGGCGGGGAAGGTTGCGATCGTGGCTTCCTAGTCGTCGGTTTGTCTGTTAGGATCGTGCTGGATCGTCTTACCACAGTAAAGCCGAGTTTAGAAGTACTAGAAAGGAAGCTCTTGGGGTCAGAGATCGCCTTTAACGTGGCTTGCGAAACCAGCTTGCGGTGACTGCGATCTGAGGGTTGTTCTGTGGGTCCAAGTTGGTATGGTGGTTCATCGTCCACGTTTGTTTCTTGAACAAGCGTTGTTTCAGGAGTTAGAGGCTTGAACTCTGCAGTCGTTATCCATCGCTGAACCTTGCTCTTGACGTCTTCCTCCTCCTTCCGCTTGCGTTCTAGTTCATGCCATTCCTCGCTTGTCTTGGGAATGACACAAAGGTGTTGGGGGACTTCAAGTGCCTTGACATCCGTGTTGGTCCCAAGCCAATGTCGCCCTCCTCTCGTCGTATTCAAACGCAGAAGGTCGGACACGAAACTCCACCGACCATCCGCGGGATTTCCCTTGGCCTCTGAATAGGCTCGCTTCACCCTCTCCGTCAACTGAGTGACTCTTTCCTTGGATTCAGGACTGGGAGAGCCGGCGAAAGATGATTCAACCTCCTCCATGTTAGCTCTCGCGAGATGTTCACGCGTTAGCCGCTTCAGGTAGGTTGTACAGACTCTGGTCTCCGCAGGTGAAGATGCGCTTGATTCGGGAATATTGTCGCACAACACTGCGGTATACAGAGATTTGGATTTTCCAGCATAGATGCCGTTTCCATCGATGTTTGTTGACATGGACATATCGCAGGGAAAATGTCAGTTTCAAGGAAGATTGTACAGCATTGGTGAAAGTCAACTTCAAGACCCAAATCAGGGTTTGTCTGATATATGTCAGCAACTCGAGTTGTATTTTTGTCACGTGGCTCGTCTACAAAAATAACCAGATTTCTTTGAATCTTTTGTCTCCACATTTATACCAGCCCATTCCGAACCAAACCAACAAAGCGTAAATAGTAATGTAACATGCGATGAACTGCTACCAATTACACTTCATAAGCTAACCAGGCGTATGGGGCACCACCCGAGTTGCTTATGTAACGTAGCTATCCTCAACTTGATAATCCCCTAGTTCGAATGAGCGCGTCCGCCTCTGGAACTACACTCTTCTGAAGACACAGCCCCAGGGCCCCATATCTTATGGGAACCCGCCCTTACAATGTGCTTCCGCATTGAGCGCGAACCCCAAGGTCCTCTGGATTCCAACCAATCTTAGGAAACTCTCATTTCATTGGTTCGGGCGGCAACGCTAACGGGATGTTCTATGGGCCCTCGGATCAAGCTAGGAGGGATCAAGATAGCACACTTGAGCCATTAAGTCCCATCAGCGGAAAGTTTTCTGAACCTGATGGGCGTCCAAGTCCATCTCAGTTGAGACAGTTCTCCGCCGATCCCCGGAGATAGACCAATGTTGTGGTCGATAACCAAGCTCATCGCACCAACCTCGAGCTTAAGCTCGCGACACCAGCCTCAAGCTTAGCCGCCATTAACTCGCCACCCTGATCTTGCTGTTCTGCGCTGTGCTTTCATATCACTGTTAAAACGCACAATGGAAACTGGTGGGGGCTGTTATGTCGACATTTCAGCAAATCCCCATCCCCGAATAGGTCAGGAACGGAAAGATGTGTTGTCAAGCTATACGGGTATTCGAACATTGAGCGCCCCGGGGCATGTCATTTTAAGCTTGGAGACGATACAAGTTGCAGCGTTCTCATGCAAAAGATACAGTCTTTCGAACTTTTTTATCACTGACCCGTGATGTCGGTTGGGAAGTTTGGCTGCTTCCATCTGCGCCTTGGTCTTGCCCTGGTGTCATCGCATGTGACCGTTGTTTTCTCGCTTTGATTTTATCCCGCTTTGATCGAGTTTTTTCAGCGGCAAGGAGAGCTTTGGTCTCTTTCTGATTCGTCCATGGAGGATGAGATGATTTGGCAGCTAATCGTGCGGCTCATGCTCACCAGCTTAGTCTTTGAGGACGAAGAACGAGCCTTCTTCGCAACTTCCGATGACTCGGGGGACTGCAGATGACATCAGCCTATTATCCTTGAGAACACCTTTATCAATACAAACTAACAGGACCCGGGTGGTATTTTTCATTTTTTGACGTGGATTTCCGTTCCTGCGATTCAGCTATTATGTTTGCAAGCTCAAGCGCATCCTGTGGGTTACTAGTTAAATTCCGATATGTCCAAGGGCAAAAATCCAAAAGATACACTTTGGGCCAGGAAGTGTTTATGTTTTTTCACCCCCGCTTTTTTGGCTCGGGAGTTTGAACTCCTGGCGTCCGTGAGAGGCATTGGGAATCAAGAACACTTGTGGTGTACAATCTGTGATCGAGTTGGTTGAATCTGTCACAATTAATTTGATCTCCGAAATTAGTAGCGCGATCGCAGCCGCCGAGTCAGGACGATTATCCTGGCACAGGTGCGCTAGTAAGTACAATGAACCTTCCGCAGTCATCTATTTGAGTGGGTCGAAGCTGGTATTGGTTAGTCGAGTGGGCCGGAAAACATAGGCACCCGCGCATGGCTGTGACGAAGGTGCACTACACTGACGAGCGGCGCCCAAATGCCCATCAGCAGCAGCAATGATGCCGAGAGCATTGACTTTGTGGTCAGTAGGGTCCCTTCAGGGTCCCTTCTCATGAGGCTCCAAACTTCTCCCCAGCGGCTGGGGATAATTTACCCTTTATGAGGCTTCACGGAAACTCAAATTGGTCAGTAGGGAATCACGAACCATGCTCCATGAGATCAGACCAATTATAATGAATCGCAAATCACCCTTCTGATTTTACATAAAGTTAAGATCTGTGTCCCAATTCGAGTCTATCACTCGGGGATTGCACTCTCCTTACCATGATGAAAGGCGCCACATATAGATCTCAGGCGCGCGAGTATCGAAGCACTGAAACACATCCATATTCTAGAACCGCTTGCACTGCAAAAGATCAGTGTGATCGGGAGCCAGCTGTTCAGTACGGCTGTATGGAGGAAGGACATTCTTGACCCTTGACTAAACCATGGGTCGTTTCTTATAAAGAGGCTGGTGCGAGTTTCCTAACCAACAGCCACCTCTTCACCTTCCCAGCCCAATCACCAATCACCAACCCACGCACCAACCCGCACTCCTATTCGTCCTTACAAAATGTGTCGAACAAGACAGTGAGTAATTTCGACGCGACATGTCTATGGGCAAGAATGACAGAGTACTTCTCAGAGTTCGCAACATCTACCGTCTTTGTGGTCATGGGGAGACTTTGGTGCGGTTTACTGCATACTGCCCATTACAGTAAACTAACCCATCAATCCCTGGTTAGCCCGACGAATTCGTAAGTTCGCTACAAACCTTGTGATGGATCACTCACCTCTCCCCTCCTGCTGCTTGACCAGATCCCATGTGAGAGTCGACACTGTAGGTTAAGCCCCAATCACCCGCGTCACTGCGCTAACTGCAGGGAGACGTGTTGGCAATAGTAAGTAATCACCCTAGAGTTATCACAAGCCTCGCTTCCGTTCTGATAACGACCATCTCTGTTTCTCTTCGGCTCCCTGGCTATCTGCTTGTCTGTCTCACGTCAAACAAACCTACTCGCTCTCAAATCCTCTCACATACCCCGATCCTAATCCTCGGCGACTTCGAATAAACCTACTTCCTCGGCTTGCCTGCATCCCCGCTTGAAAAATATTACACCCCCTACAGCCGTCTATACCCTGAACAATATAGTGAGTGCTAGTTACGGGCAGATGGCGTGGAATTCTGAACCAACCCGATTTGTTGAATAGGCCCTCAGCTGGACGCCTTTTGCCCCACCTGCGAAGCTGCTGCCAATGTCAACGCACATCACCAAGGCCGTTAAACTGAGCCGCGCTCTCGTTCCCATTTTATGGGCAACAATGTCATACATGGCTTTTCCCGTTGTCGCTTGCTCCCCCTTTCGCCTTCCTTTGTTTGATTGACGCTGTGCGCATGTGTTCAATTACTGCTATTCCTTAGCCTTCGTTTCCTTGTATGTATTTATTAGTGCTATGTATGTATATTCCTGTGTACAGCCTGTGCTATATTTCGGGTTATCCATCTGCGATTGGTGGCTCGGCTTGCCTCAGTTACAATACGACCGTTTTCTTGCTACTACCTCCAGGAACCGTCGCTTATAGTTATTACGTCTTCGATTCAGGGCTTTCGCCATCAACTTGAATTGATCGCTATTGACAATCTGCGCAATCGCTGACTTTTAAATTTTACATTGTAGTGATGGCGATAGAAATTGTTCGACTATCCAGGAATGAGTACTGGGCCCCTGGCTCTGTAGTCGAGTTTAACGCAACCAGGAACTATCGGTGTGAACCCCAGTGGTTTTCATTGAATGGATTCAATGAGGTACTTGCATAGTAACATATGATTGTGGCGTACGTGATTGGATCTGCTCCATTCAGCGGCGTTGGGCAAATATAGAAACATGGAGAGGTGAATATGTGTGTGCTCAGCTCCGAAACTGTCAGTTCGCTTCATGATTCAACCACAGGGTTAATGAACGTTCAGAAAAAAATAAATTATAGCCCACGACAGCCGGTCTCTGTTGAAATTGAGTTACTAACTCGGGCAATCCAAGAAATGCCGAGTTTTCTTTATCTGTTAAATAGGCTAGAATACCCCATGTATTCTCCGCTGCTTTATCTCCCTACCATTCATTTTTGTCCTCTCACAGTCTCAACATCCGAATGAGGGTATTTTGGGGTCCAGTGACCCCGGGCTATTATAAGGAAGCAACAATTTCTACCAGTGCTCACACGTTGAGACTAGAACTAGCTTCAGAACCTTTTGTACGATCGACTGATGGTCGGTTCATTTACTTCTAAAGATGAATCTACGAAAGTTCCAGAAGTGCCTGTGTGAACAAGTGTTATAACAATTAATTGACTGGCGACAGAACAATGTCTGTTTGATATGTCTGTTTTCCTGAGTGACACCCGGTCGGGAGATATCATGTAGGTAGTCATCTGGAAGTGTCTCAAACGATCCAGGTGAAACTGATGCGGCTTCAGATGCAGAACTATAGGTCAAGAGTGAAAGATTGTTTATTCGCCGGACACACCACATGGCTACTTTGTTAATGAAACCAGTGATGTGATGGTGAAAGAATGTGCGCTCAGCAGAGGGTGAGTTGTCACGCTGATCCAAGTTGGTCCTTCTGCTGGTGGTGATTGTTATGTTGATGGTGATTTAATACCATCGTCATCCCCACCCGTTCGGGATTCGGCCTTGTGGTGGGAAGGCTGCATTGCAGAGCCTTGCAGCTGTAAAGTAGTAAGTAACTGCCAAAATCATCGGAAGCTAACCGATTGCCGAGCTCTGCATTGCATTACCAAACATTCGTGGAGATAGGGGCACTGTGACACGGCCAAGAACGACAAGGACGGGTAAAGCGAATATTCCGGGTTAGTTGATTCCTTGAAGGTATACTAATGGCATAGTGAGTAAATGTTGATCGTAGGGTGCTCAAGCCTTTCTCTCATCTATAGCGACTATCAAAAGATGATATTCGATTTCGTTGATCATTGAGCAAGTTGCGCCTTGAAGCGTGATGCAATCCCGGCGGCTCGGCTGCTCATCCGGGATCACGTGCCAGGCCCCGCGACCCCAACCTTGCACCGGTATGCATAATCCATGAGCAGAAAAGACCCATAAATATCCTTCTTCTCTTGTCCATTAACTATATAGGCGCAGGTCGTTATTCCATTTCCTGCGACGATCTATTACGACCACTAATGTCGATACCCACGGATGAACGCCAGCCACTTCTCGGAGGGTCAGACGACCTCAAAAAACAACCGCCGGGTCCGCGTGAAATATCGCGTTCCAACCGATTCGGGATTTTAGCAGGTGTTTGGATGGCGACTTTCCTTTCTGTGAGTTATTGTGCTGTGGTGCCGGTGTTCTGGTATTGACCATGTCCATAATGCTCACCTAGGCGTTCAACCGTGAGCACTCCGACTTTTCCGATTTCTTGATCGCCGCTCACACGACCCGTCTTTCTAGAAACGCTCGTACCAACAAGTACGTTTGAATGGATCTTCCATTGTCGGTTTGCGCCTTATCGTTCGTTTAGTGCTGGCGTCGATATCCTCCGAGTTCAATAAATCTAATCAAGCCAGTTGGCTGGGCACAGCGTGAGCACAGTTCTATAGCTACTCCGCCGATGATCTGACCAATCACATAGGTATCTACTCGCAACCTGCACATTCACTCCCTTATATGGGCGCCTCTGCAATGTGCTCGGACGGCAAGGCGCACATGCGACGGCACTCCTCTTTGCAGCCGCGGGATGTATGATGTGTGGATTATCGAGAAGCATGGAGATGTTAATCATGGCTCGCTTTGTACGTCATTTTGAGTTACTGAAATTAAAATTTCCTCAAGTTTATGTTTAGCTGGCTGGAATGGGGGGTGGTGGACTATTCACGACATCATCGTGAGTCTGTTTAAAAGTAATTCCTCTTCTTGTGAAACCAACGGTTTTCGGCAGCATTGTTGTCAGTGACATGTATAGCATCAGAGTAAGTCACTCGAACTATCACTTTCGGTCCAGTAACTTACTTTACGGTATAGAGTCGGGGTCTAGCGCAGGGAGTGGCCAGCGTTTTTAACGGCGTAAGTGTTCCTATATTCGCGGAAGCGAAATCGTCTCATCGTCCGTCAAATAGCTCGGTCTGGGCCTTGGAGGACCTTTCGGCGGTATGATTACAGACTGGTACGAAACCTCTTCCATTCTCTTCTAGCGCAACTCCATACTTACCTCTCATAGGTTGGGCTGGAGATGGGCATTCCTCATCCAGATCCCCTTTTTCTTCGTCTCATATTTCCTGACATCATACCACCTGCGCTACGTCACGCCTGTAAGTTATTCATATCTCTAGATATCTCCATCTGGCTAAGAGGTGACACAGGGTAAAGGGAAGAGCACCAAAGAAATGCTAAAGAGGATTGATTATGGCGGTAGTGTTACATTGCTAATTTCCGTAAGTCGAAACAACCTTGGGTATTTCGTAGCTATCAAGCTGAGGCTCAGTCTTTAGGTCGGTTCCGTCCTTTTTTTCCTCAGTGAGAAATATAACAAGGAGCTTCCCGTGAGTCTGATCATCAGGTTCTAGGTCTACTGACATGTTGCTCATTTTCACGTGAATGTCAGTGGGATAGCCTGACTGTTATGGGTTCCCTCGTGTCTGCTCTGGTCTCGGCCATCGCGTTCGTAATAACGGAGCTCTATATCTCTCCAGAACCGATCCTGGCGCCCAATATGCTCGGGCAGAAGATACCGATGTTATCTGGTGCATCGAACTTCCTTGTCGCCAACTGCAACTTCGCCATCATGTACTTCTTCCCCTTGTGGTTCCAAACTGTGCGTCTCACCAACGCATCAACGGCTGGTAAGGGAATCTCATAGTCACGGTCCAACGGATAGGGTATCTCACCTGCAATCCTTCTTGTCACACAGGAGCTCACCTGTTACCCAATAGCATGGCTATGTCGACTGGCTCCCTGTTTGCTGGTTATGTGATGCACAAGACCGGAAAGTACAAGCTCCTGAACTTGATTTTCGGCTTTTTCCCGTTCATCGGCGCGGTCGGGATCTGCTTGATAAATGAAAACTCAGGGTTTATCCAGTCCTGGTTCAGCATTGTATGGTCCTATTTTATGCCCTTGTTCAATCAATGCCGACATTCCGATTTTCTTTGCAGATACCTCTTGGATTTGGCAATGCTGTTGTTTTGCAAACCATGTTGAGTGAGTATTACCTTGTTATTTTTTCGGTTCCTTGCTAAAGTGTTGTCTCTAGTTGCCCTCCTCGTCCATTTGCCTGGTATGAGGAATCCTGCAGTGATATCTTCCCCCGCTGACTGATCCTTTGATAGAGAACTACACGGCTATTGGAACAGGATTTAATACCTTTTTCCGTGGCATTGGTGCGTACATGGTCTGGCTACGTTCGCAAGATTCCTTACGTCTTTTATGTATACAGGTCAAGTCGGAGGTGTGGCTATCGCATCAGCCATCTATCAGGCTAGACTTGATCATGAACTCTGTGCGAGGATCACTGGCCCAGGTGCCGCGGAGGTAATGTAAATCGAATCCTTCTTTGTTGCTGCGGACTGATTGGGTTTTCTAGCTCATTGCACGTATTCGACACCAGGCAACGATTGTTGCTACACTTCCCCCCGAGTTCCAGCGTCCAGCCCGAGACGCCTTTAACGCGAGTCTGAAAGCCGTATTTATCTACGCAGCATGCTCTACGTTCCTTGCCTTCTGCGTGCGCCTTCCCGTGAGTATGCTTTACCATCAACACCCATAGTGTTGCTTACCTCTTGTATCAGATACCCGAGAAGGATCTTGACTCCCGCCCACCGGCCGTTGAATCTCCGCAGCCTCCAGCCAAGAATATCACTCTGGATAGAGAAGAGGAAGATGAGACAGTGCCCCCTTCGCGGGCGTCAGAAACCGAGACTGTTGCTGTAGAAGATGACGAAGTGGACGATTTGCTAGTGCGGAACAATGGAGATTTGGAGGTTGGAGTCAAGAGGGTGCTGACGAAGAAACGGTCGAGGCGGTTATCTGGATTCGAATCACAGTACCTCGTGGCTGACCCAGAGGCAGTTCCGGCTGGGCCACACAGGTCATCAGTTATACCAACATAGACGGACGAGAGATACCTGGTTTTGAAGTGTGCTGATACCCTGTACCGATGGTTGATGTTAGTTTAGATGGCCGCTTTCTGGGCGATTTGGTTCGATACCTTTGTCGAGTATAATCAAACTAATACCGGTCTGTATACTCCCCCAAAATGTACATATATCATTCTCTTTATTGAATATGTTCCATTGGTTCCCATATAAAGATTGTCACTCGAGGATAGTATTTGTGGTTGTTTGGTATACCGCATTGACGGAACCCAGGTCATCGGAACAGCCAATGCGCGCAATGTGATGGATAAGTCCACGATGCACTCATAACACAGCCTTGAATGCGCCAACTCACACTCTCTATCTGGAGGTCGTGTAAGTCGCGTTTTGTCCTGGCGAGAAATTCTGGCTGAAATTTTCCCTATTTTCTGCAGAATTTTGCATATCTGCTTTTAGAATCTTAAATCTGTACCAGCCCCGAGCACTCTAGACCACGGGAGTACGTTTAATAGTGATCTTGGGTCCATCGAAGGTGAGCACTCGCTACATTTCTAAATGCACTTTCCTCCTAATGTTCATCAGGTTCTAGCGATATTCTAACCGGCGACTATGCTCAAAACTTGCATTAGAAACTATCGCCCGAAACCGCGCCGCTTGGACGACATATCCTCGTTCATCGGGTCGTCTTCATCCCCTCTATATATTCACCCTCTCCGCCGACTGCATACACCACCACCACGTCATCAATCGCGCCGAGGGTATGCCAGCATCCTCTGCGGATTCGCATCGACGGCTTTACTCTGTGGCCTAGCTCTCTGCGCGTCGAAATGGGAGGCACTCGTGCCATTTGGCACCATTCATGCAGACGCGGATGTAGATGATTCCGCTGAAGCGTCAGAGACGAAGAAAGAGGATGGTCCCAAGGATTACACGACTTGCGCCCCGCCATCATATTATCGTGAGTTCTGGGAAATGGGCTCGAAGACTTTGGAGGAATATCTCAGCCATTCTAGTGAAATTTATAAAGTTGACACGCCCTGTGGGGTCCCGCGGTACGACGTTTCGGTCGTTGGTAGGCAAGTCTTGATCATTCATACTCTGTTGGTTCAGGGGACTCATTTGGTTACGTGTGGTTGTGGTGGTCCAGTGGTTCAATTACAACTTGTCTCTCATCGGCAAGCTTCATTGAACTTCCTTCCCATTACTGGGTTATCTTCGGTATCTACGACGGGCACAATGGAAACCAAGTAGCTTCCCACCTTGCGAATCACCTCCGACACTCTATCATGGGAACACTGGTTGACCTGTACTCCAAACACGCGATACTATCAGACGCCCACATCGACCTCGGAGGCAGTCCAGACTACACCGACTATTGGTATGGCGCGCTTGGGAGGCCATATCCACCAGCGGAAGAGTTTGACGTGGCAGTCAAACAAGGGTTCACAAACGTCGACAAGGAGATCGTAGAAGAAGCCTCAGAGCGTGCTCTCGATGCCGCAAAGAGACACGAAAACGCAGAGCCACAACAGGAAAACTTATTGTCATATCCAGATGCAGCGGGACTTGTGGCTCGCGCGTATGCCGGATCATCTGCGCTTGTCGCGGTATACGAGAGCGATACACGACAGTTGCGCATGGCTAACACTGGAGATTCGCGTGCCGTACTGGGGCGACGCTTGGTGAACGATAGGGGGGAGGAATCGTATGAAGTCCATGTGCTCACGCATGATATGGCAGTTCCTTCCGGGTTCATCGACGATCCGCCGAAACGGATACAGAAACCTACGCATTTGGTACACGCTTTTGGAGACGGTCCGTGGAAATGGAGTGAGGAACGGCGTCAACAGCTGAGTGACGCGTTTCCGTTTATCATCAGCCACGAAAAACCGTTTGCGCCCGCGAGCGCTGAACCGGTGATTACCACTATTGAAACTCGCCCAGGAGACTTTCTCGTTATGGCGAGTCAGGGATTTTGGTCGAGTTTGACGAATGAGGAGGCTGTCGGGCTTGTGGGGTTGTGGTTGAAGAAGCACCGGAGATATGTGTTCGGCGACCGGGAACCGGAGGATAAGGATGTTGTGTCGATATATGATCCGGAAACGTCCTCGGTGGTACCGTCCCCCCAACGAGTTCCCGTTGCCGCCCTTACTAGGTCGTTCCTCAGGAAGGATGTATTTGAGCGGGAGGATTTGCCTGTCCAGTTTGCGGGAGAGAATGACGAGACGTTCATGTATCGGTTCTGGAGCAGTCCGAAGAAATTTGTGAATGTTGATAGGAATGTTGCGCAGCATTTGGTTAGAAATGCTATTGGGGGTGCGAATCAGGATGTGATGGAGGCGCTGCTGAGGATGGGGGTGCCAAAATCGAGACAATATCGGTGCGTCTCATCCAAACTCGGAATGGGAAGTGGAACTGACCTTTGTGTTAGAAATGATGTTTCCGTTGAAGTTGTCTTTTTCGCTTAACTGCCGCTCCTTCAAACTGTCTTTCTGTGACCCTGGTTTGGATTGAGGACGATTACTCAAGCTTACCGCATACAAATACAACCACGTAATGAAGGCTTTCTAATGGGCAAAGTGATGCTAGTAGACATAGAACCGTAGAATGTTGTCACATATGTAGGCAACGTCGCTGATTCGAGTATTTCGCTTTTCGATAGATTTATTGTTTCCGTTGTCCCATACAGTACTTGATATCCAGCACACCGTTTAACATTCGCCTTTCATCATGGGCGATCTCACCACCATCGCAAGTGCCGCGTCGAATGTGGACACCACGAAATAAGTATCCGTCGACCAGCTCCAGTTCTACGGCTCTATAGACAAGATGGTGGTACACTGGCAAGTACATACACGAGAGCGCCGAAGTTGAGCCCTGAAGCAATATTCCATGCACAAGAGTTCACGGGTCTGTTGTCTATGAAGAAGGATTTGTACTACGATCTTCGCTCTTCTTTTGCTTTTTCTTCCGTGAAGCGCTCTGTTTATCGGTGTCGCTTTTGTGTGGACCCGAGCTTGGGGTTATATCATCCCTGGCACGTTTCTTGGAGAACGCCATGGGGGCGGATTCCGCAGGAGTGACTATGTCTTGTGGGGCTTGTTCCGGCGCGGCAGTACCGATACTGGAAGTGGCTGCGGCCGTACCACCAGGGATTACTAGCCTAGGTTCAGAAAAGACAGCTCGGTATGTTTTTCGCGTTTCTGTGGGTGGAACATGTTACTGTCATTGAAATAAGCTAAAAGGACAAGATCTCACGTGCACGAAGGACTAGCGACTTGGCATTAGTTGTCGACATGGCATGAGCGGCATCTTGTGGTAGTCCAAGCATGGTCACTCTAGAACAAAGGAACAAGACTGAGATAAGATCAAATTTAATGGCATAGATGGATCCAATAACACATACAGGTTGCCAATATCCCTCGGAGCACGCAGATCTCCACTCGAAGCAACACCTCCACTCACCAACAAATTCTTCCCCTTCGTCACTCTCACAAGCTCCCGCGCAGCAGCCCACCAATTCCTCTTCGCGGCCGCTCCTGTCTCTGCTACGTTTGCTTGCATTATCACAGAATCATGTTCACCTCCGACGGCGCCGACGTAGTTGATTTCAAAGACCGACCCGTTTTTAATTGCAGTCCGGATGAGGGTATGTTTGAGATGGAATGGAAGTCGCGGGAGAGTGAGTGGTAGTGCTATGATGTGAGCTGTGAGTTGTGAAGGCTGACTGTGGGTCAAGCACGCGAGTGAGAAGGTTGCGTGTGTTGTTGGGATGAGTGCGATGATGTCGTATGTGTTGAATAAGGGTATGCTTGCATTAATCTTTAAAAGACAGACAAGGTAAGGTGATGTATTTGGGTGAGGTAGAAAGAGAAAACGCACCAAGCCAAAGCCTTTTTCACTGTCTTCGTCGAGGATTATGTTTAATCTTTTCAGGTAGAGGATGCCGTCTCGTTTTCGGAGGAGTGGGAGTAAGTTATCTAGAACATTGACGTGGGACTTCTCAACGCGTTTGTGAACAGTATGTGCGAATCCGATAACAGTATATCCTACTAAAGTCAGTTAGCTTGATTAGCTCAAGTTGTAATTGAAAACGCACAATGCACGAGAAGATCGAGACGCGTCTCGAAGTGCTCTATTTGTGAAGGAATGAATATTACATCCTGTTTTGCTTTGCCTTTCTTGTTGCTTTGAGTTGCGGAAGATTGTGGGATGGGGACATTGAGATCAAAATACATCGTGTTGAGGGACAAAACGAGTGATGAGGTCAAAGGACCGATATCGGTTTCAAACAAGTACAAATAATATATAGTGTGGCGGTCTCTTATAAATAGGACTCTCTGCTGGTACACAACTCTGAAGAGACATTTGACCTTAAAACCCAGCGCCCCCAATACTTCCTACTTGCAACTGCACCTGTTAGATACGCGAGGACGATCTCTGTGCGCTGCGCAGACTCTATCATGCAAACTCTTCTCAGAGTCGGACTGCTCCCTCACGTTCGCGGACCCTCTCTTTCTCGTGTATTTTCCAACGACTCAGAATATAGATGGCTCATAAACGATGCTGCCCGTACTCGCACCATTTTATCCGCGCATATATCTACCTATTCTGATTATTTCCCACCAGACCAGGCCGTCCGAGCCAAACTCAACATGAATGCTCTCTCTCGTGCGGTTGTCAGGGTTGGTGAAGCCTCGGACGTCCGTAAAGTCAACACAATTGCGGAAGGTTAATTACCATCCGTTTCGAAGAGCGCGAGCATGATTCTCACATACATAACATGCAGCATGTTTTTCTAAACAATTCAGTTATCATCTGGACAATCAGCGTCAGCTCGTCGCTCACATCCTTTATCGTAATGGGGGCCCCCCGAGCTTGACAACCCGTAGCCATGTTGCTACGCTCGACTTTCTTCGCTGCCATTTTGGTCCTGCCCGCATTCCACAAGTTCTGTATTGGGACGACGATGCTAATGGCGAGGTTGGTTGCGAGTACATCATCATGGAGGGTTATGGTGATTCTGAGATGAGACCTCCATTTGGCTCGGAAGACTCTGACTTCGTTCTTGATCTCGTCGACTTTGAAGCCCAGCTCGCGGACATCAAGTTCTCGTCTTTCGGAAGCATCTTTTACAAGGAGGATGTATCCCCTGCTCTACAGGAACGTCCTCTCTACCCTGACTATCAACCGACTGATGCGTGTGCGGAACGCTTCCGCATTGGCCCCAGCATCTCCCGGGACTTCTACCGTGCGGAACGAGCATTGTTGGACATTGACCGTGGCCCGTGGCTCGACGTGGAATCATATCTTGATGCTGTGATGGACTGTGAACTGGAGTGGATACGTACCTACGCCAACAACAGCCCTTATTCACAGGGGCTACTCAGTTTCCAGAGTCCTCTACACGACCACGCAAAGAGATTCGAGCAGTGCAAACAGCTCTTCCCGCAAATATTACCTGAAGACGACCTCTGCATGCCCACACTCTCGCGCCCATCATTCTCAGAGTCGGACTTATTTGCTCCCCGTGAAGGAGATTCGCTTGGCATAATCGCGGATTGGCAGGGAACGACCGTAAATCCGCTCTTCATGACCTCCCCAGCCCACCTTCCAGCCTTCCGCGCCGGGTGGGATCCTCCAGCTTATGGACTTCCAGCCAACATTCCCGCACTACCGCTTATCAGGTCTCAGCGCTATGACTCGCCGATAAGGCATCTGGACGAGACTCGTATCAAGGCGCTGCGGAATGTCGTCTACTTTCTTACTCAGTGCTGGTATTTGGGTCTAGCGGTGCTCGAGACTAATTTAGACCGTTTACCAAAGTGCTATGGCGAACATTGGCCCGAGGACGTCCCACACCCGACGGCGGATTGGTCTGAAGTGGAACGGGACAACATGATACTCATGACCGTGGCAGCGCAGGAGCTGAAATATTCTGTGCAGGATAAATTGAGGAAGGTGGGAATTCGGAATGGGGAGGGAGGGATAGTTGTTAGAGAGGACTATGTAGAGGCGCTCGGGGTGGTTGAGGGGGCTTTTTTGGATCTGGTGGCGAGGGAGGGGGGTGGGGAGTTTTTGAGGTTGTATGAAAATTTGTGGTTGTGGACAGAGGATATGCCTACTCCGACTATGGAGCCGTGCGATCTCGGTGAGAAGAGGTAGATCGGTCCGGTTTGTGCACTCTGCGCTTTTGCGTGTATAGATTCAGGGTTTTAGGGCTATCGGGGTTCTTCGAGTGCTAGCGAATGGCAAAATTCAACCCGGAGGGGATTTATTTTATTAAAGACCTCACGGGCTTTGAGGCCCATCCCGTGTCTTTTCAAAGATCTATGCTATACTCGACTTCGTGTGTACGGGGTCCTCTGTGGACTTGACAGTTTCTGGTCACTAGAACCAAATCGGAACTCCACTTAACAGCTTCGAAGAATACTGGTGACCATTCCGATGACACTGGATCAAAATTGCACTCTATTATATACAAGTTTTGATTATTTCAAGGTGAGTTGAAGCGTCCGAACGATAATCGTTGTCTGGAACTCGCTTCATTGGAAGAGAATCGATCCCTTTCCCCTGTACTGCCCGGGAAGTCTCATCGTGCCGTTGTTTCGATGTATGAGGCGTTTCCAGTCATACACGCTGAGAGCCCGTTCGTTTGACAACGAAATAGCGAGCAATGACAACGAAGGCTACGCTGGACATCAGGCAAATCTATATATAAAATATCAGACGATGGAACGACAGCAGGAATAAGGGTACCTACACCGGCGAATAGGACCGGCCGTCTTATGACGTTGAGGGTGAGTATCAGTTCATGATCACACTTTATTGCAATGAAGACATCATAGGGTTACTCACTCCCAGTTATAGTTGCTTGTGAGAAGGGCGCCGGCAATTGGAGTTGCTGGGGCCGGGAGGATTAGAGTGGAAAAAATGAAAGATGAATATCGAACCGCGTACCGAAAAGCGTAATAATCCCTGGATCGAGGTGAACACTATTTCTGATCGGGCGCCGCTGAATCTAGGCTCACCAGATGATGCAAAGGCAATTCCTATTCGGGCACCAATCTCCTCAACCGACTCGGCTAAGGAAGCTATTGTTAAAGATACAGGGTGAGGTATTTTCTTTCGTTGAAGGTGAAGAAACACATACCGATTATAGGAGGCACGAGTGCTATGTCTACGGAGAGTATGAGGATGAGCGTTTCATCATGAGATCTGGACGAGTACGTACTGGCACCAGAAACGAACCCAAATGATATGGCAAATAGGATATAGCCTATCTTAGTACTAACAGCGAGGAGACAAAGCACGCTGACGCTCATGATGAACGCAAATACAATGTTCACATTGATTACTCCGAATTTTGGACACATCAAGGGAACTAGTGTTCGTCCAAAGACAGATGATGCATTCATGACAGATAGCTAGGGTGTCATTTTTTTTGAGTTAGACAGGTGAGAGTTCTGATCGCAAATATCAACGCACATAATAGAAGGCTGTGTTTCTATCAATGCCGCGCACGATTGCACTCAACTGGAGGAAGAACTGAGGGAAGAACATGCCGAAATTTGATAACATCGCCCTAGGGGCCTTGTCAACATTCTATCGCGGTTCATCATCCGGTGGAAAGGCTCACGAGACTACCATAAGGCTATATGCGGGGTCACGGAAGAGTTTCATCAAGGGTACGTAAGAAGTCGTCGAAGACTTGGGGGCCCGGCTGGTGCGCATCATAAGGTTTGCTAAAATAAGGCACACTCCATTGATGCCTGTGCTAATGCGGACGCCATTATGAAAACCAATTTTGGAGTGGAAGAGGTGATTGAGGAGAATCGGGTGTACGGTGGTGCCTGCGGTTATAATAAGCTGATTGGAGGAGGAGATTCACGCAGGGTAGGACGAACCGAGGGCCGTCCCAGCAGCAACAATTCCCATTGCTAGTGTACGGTGGCGTTTGAAGTGGTGGGATACAACACCCAGACCTGAGTGTTGTGCCATAGTTCAGAGTTGGTCCTCACGAGTGAGTGGCTCAACGTACAAGGTATATACACAATACTCGAAGCAAGTCCCGATCCAATTCCATGTGATAAAAAGACCTGTTCGATTTCAGTCGATATATCGTGTCGAACGCTAGTATAATTACCTGATACCACTTGTTTTCTTTACTCAATGAAAGCATGAAGACTAATGCCATTAGCTAGGATAACAACGGAACGAAACAGACCCACATGAAAACACATGTAGACAAGATCCTGTGATCATCATATGGTGGCTGGAATACACGAAATTAATGGCTGACAGAATGAGAAGCGGTAGCAGCTCACAAGTACCCGCGATCGAAGAGTCTCCCTGTAAGTATGCCCGCTGAAAACACTAAGCATACTTGGACACCGCCAATCCACCTGTCCAGTTGTGAGTATGCATAAGATATAAAAGAGGAAAATTTGATGCACCCTATCTGGGTGGGCGAATGCATTGTCAAGTAGTATCGAACATAATAATCTACTGCAACTTGAGCAATGGTGATATGGTTAAGACGAAATCCCACCCATACTGAGGGATATCAGATCAGGTGACAAGAGCATTTAAATACCAAGCAGATACTCACCCCTGGTAAGCCCCGAATGAAAGGGTATAACTAAGATTGTCAACATGCACGCTTCCCAGAGGAGCAAAAGGCTTACCCAAATGTTGAGACCTGTATCAAAAAGCTGGGGCAGGACCAGGGTGAAGGTGATGGGAGGGCGTAAGAAATAGACAGACTTACGCGCCAGCCAATGTCAACCAGGCCTGTAGTCCGCCCTCCTGCAGCTCATCTTGACAGCTATGGGCGCTTTTTGCTAATGATGCCTTTTCGAGTCCACCAGCATCAGTGACGTCATTGTTGGATGTGTGTGATCTTGAGTATGACACGCATGACATTTGAGGGCAAATATAGTGCGCCTAGAAGCTGACGAGATGAGGGGTGTGGGGAATGATTCGAGCATACGAGCAACACCTGGGGCGTTTTAAGTACAGAGGTGGGATCTACAGAATAGGACTAATGGGAAGGAATTTTGAGGCTTGATTGATTGATCCGACAACCCTGGGGATGGTAATCATGGTACACAGTCGATAGCTATTACATGCATAATTAATATTAACACAACACCATGTGTCTTTCATAGCCAAAGTAAGTCCCTTAAACGTTTCAACGGAGAGTACATCCAGTTCTGTTGATACTGGGTGACTGATGTTCAGGAGGGAAAGAATCCGTGTCATCTGGTCTGGTGAATGTAGAAATAGAAGCACAAATCAAATGATATTCTCGTCTCTATGACATCAGTGGCATCCAGTTGCCTATAGAACAACTTGGCTCGTTCGCGACATGACCCCTGGCACTTGGGGAAACCGGAATCATAATCGTAAGATCCGCAAGTAAGTTCGTTGCTTGTAGTCACGAGAATACTAGTTCAAAGGGCAACGCACCTCGTGTCACTCATCAATATGTCTATTCCACGAGGCCACAGAAGAGAATCTGCTCACACCAAAACTTCAAACTGCTAAAGGCGAGCCTTTTGCTAGCCCAGTGACGTCGTTGCATCATGTATCGGCATTAGACTTCCTGATTTATGCTCGCATGGGAAAAATGAGCCTCGGAATTCGGTGGGCCCGGGTCGAGCCCTTCTGAAAACGAGCCTCGGACTTCCCTTCATACCCGACATAGTGTATGCAAAGAGTCCTGGATGATCGTGTTCACATGCTTCGGCATATCATGGTTATATCATAATAGACCGCAGCATGCTCATGGTTTGGTGACTGGCTCTCTTTGTCCAGGTACATGTTGCATAAAGAAATCCTCCAAATGTCTGTTACATGGGTCTACTATGTTGTATCCTGTCGTCATGTTGATCCCAGACGGTCCCTCAGTTTCCTACCGTAGGTAACCACTATCGCTCGCAGATAACGGGGATCGAGCCACGCCACCATCATGAAGCTGTTATCCATTGCTGGGGTCTTTTATTGCCTAGCGGTCAATCGATCAAGTCGCCCATCGCGCTGCCACGCTTGGCTTTCCTCCTTGTCGCTATTTTGAGGTCGTGGGAAGCTATAGAATCTGAGTAAGTTACCCTCCCTGCATAATCAACAGTGTGTATTGGAGAAAGAGAACCATAGGTCTCATCCCCAGTGCTGTGCCAGTCGCCGACTTGAGTCGAAGTCGAGTCGCCGACTTTCGAGTCGAGTCGCAACTTTGTCCAAATATGGTATGGCTGAAGTCTGGGAAAGTCGATGAAGTCGGCAAGAGGGTCAGCGTCATGTGCTGCCGGAGACACCCGACTTGAGGACGGGTCGTGCTTCCTTGTTGCTCAGTTATTGTAGGTTGGTAGTTCGGACGAACGTTTGTATCGTGTGTAATACTCAACTAAAATTTCCAAAAAAACCTGAAGAAATCTACATTTATTGTAAAAAATCACTGTGCACACATCGTTTCAGCAAGAGGACGTGCGGATGAAGAGAGCATTAATGAGTCTCAATCACGCTCTGTCACCCTCGCTGGAAAGCATGACATTTAATTGATTTATTGCGCTGGTTTCAGGATGGGTTTTGTTGAATAGTACATGTGGTAGAATGTACTACAAAGTCGAAACAACAGTTCTGATTATCTGTGATGATCGTGCTGATTGAAGATAAATCCAGGCGGAGTCGATCAGAGTCGGTCGCCGAGTCGCCGGCTTTGATTGCACGCCGCCGACTTT
>MU151283.1:0-47309 GCA_015584085.1 Macrolepiota fuliginosa MF-IS2
TATTTATCTTCTCTCTTGGCTATCCTCTCAGCCTTGTACTATTGCCCTCTGAATATACTTTGTATTTATTCATTGCAGTGTGATAAGGAAGAATATGCATACCTAAGCTGTCAACACTTGGGTTATAACTTGTAACTTCCTGAAGATAAACTGTCAGTACTTGGAGGTGATCATTGACATGATCCTCCAATGTTGACTAGCCTTGAGACCATCCTTGTGGTGCTCTCTAGGTGAACCATAACACTGTGACACACTTTGTATCAGCTACAGCAGTATGCTGTCTGGTGAGGCATTTCTCAAGGCCAATTGAGCATTCAGGGGTTGTAGCACTGAAAATGGGACACATCTTACATGTTTAATAAAAACTATTTATTCAATGATTCTACAAGTTCCTCAACTTGTCCTTCATCAGGGGGCCATACAGTCTCAGTTGGAGGAGAGATTCAAAATCAAAACTATCATGGGACTTGTTGAATTTCTAGATGATAATCCTAAAACATTCACCTTCATCAACAAAGCTCAACTGAATAGGGACCAAGAATGGGACTGATTCATCACTCAATGAGCAGAGTGTAGGCAAAGACAACACCAAATGTTCCCACAACTCCCCAACAATGTGCACTAGAAGGCATCTGGACTTCATTCAATGGTAAGGTTGACTTGGTTCAACTTTCACTTTTCATTTTCTTTGATGGACAACCTCTTTATTCCCATGGAGTCTAGGGCCTAGTTGCCACTCCTTCTATCTTCCTGGCTCCATTTCTTCTTCTTATGGTTTGGATCATTTACTCAGGTTTGATGTTTGGCTTGTCCTTGTTACCCACTTTAAGATTGCTTCACAAACTTGTCTTGCTTCACTCACCTCATTCATTTGCTCAGACATGTTGCTTCATACCTCCCTGTTTTCTTTCATTTTTCTCTGTTAGATTTCACTTAAATTCAATGGCTTAGATTGCAGTGAAGTACTGGTGGGATAGGGTGCATGATGGCCCTTCAGTTACAATAAGTGATGAAAACTGGTAGTAAAAAGATGAGGGTTTTGTTTTGTTTACTTGGGACTGCTATTGCACACCCATTTGTAGTAGATACTTGTCTCTGCAATAAACTTGGATTTAAAAAAAATAAAAAAATAAAAAAAAAACAGTCTCAGTTGGTGCAAATAAGTTAAGTATAACATCCCTACACTAAGTATCATTCAGATGAGATTGGTCCTTCCTTCAGGTTAGGACAGTCTTTGCCAATATGCATATATACTTAAGAATTTGAAGGGCCCCCAACCAGCTGTGAAGTGTTTTGAAATATCTACAGTGCAACACAGCCACTGTGGGATGATTGCACTTGAGCAGTACTAAATGTAGACATAAGCAGTGAGCACATTCTGCGGCTTGATTCTGAGCCACAGATTCCGGGGAACCATCGCTGATTGCGAGTGGACAGGGTCCGCCTCTTCTACAAGTCTCGTCAGAAGACCTGGGTAGGGGGAAGCAAAAATAAGGATAGGGAATGGAAAGTGAATTCGGAACTAGCAAGCACAAGTCACACGTGGTGGCGCTATCCCGTTCACCTTGCAAGTCAAGGAAGGATCCTACCGTTCCCCGAAAGGTGCTGGTACGGCATATACATTTCTGTATGATCAAGAAATTAGAAGCGGGGAATGAAACGAAATATGCACATAAGTGCTGCGGCTCTGGACCGGGACCTGATTTCCGTGGCAGGTCACAGGTATCTTCACTACCACTCAGACTGTTGGTGGGGGGCTTTCAGTGTAATTCTCCCCAGCCATCCTATCCCCTGAAATCTAGGCGACGTACCTTTTTCAGATTGCTGGGGCCCACAATTAACATTCATAATGGGCGGACCCGAAATGACCCCAGCGCTTGTGGAATTGACGGGCGCGAAATCATTTTGAATCATGATGTCGAAGACGTTATGTATCATCCAACTAGCCGAAGGTTTATTTTGGATTCGCACTCGGGGTCTATTGCGATCAACTTCATCCCCCTTAAGTATCCCACGGCACTGGTTGAAGTCAGATATGCCACCCCTCAGCTCCCTTGCTCCCATACCCTTCTTGTCCCGCAGATAGTCGGTTGCGTTTACCACTCCCAAGCCATGCCCCTCTTTAAAGGCGCCTACAATTTCGAAATAAATGGCGGAACGTTTTACGATACAGCAGGGAACAGACACACTCATCGTTACCATGCTCTTCACCCAGAGGCGAAGCCACCCCGAATGCAAGGCCCACAGCCATCGGCGGGTTCCTCCTCCTCCAATCCACCGATATTTCCTATTTCAGGTCCAACCTACTCCCAGACAACTAATGGCAGTGACGAAGAATCCCAAGCCAGCCCCACGACTCCGACATGCTGTAATCCCGGAGCTTGGACTTTTTTGACGGATACTCTACCTCGTCAATTATATATCTGTTCTCTTTTGCGGCTACCCGCTCTCTATTGCTCTCGCGTCGAGCCACTCTCGAGGGATGCCAATATGGTACTCAAAGAACTCCTGAACAAGGCCGTCGAAGCTAGCAGCCGAGGAGAGAAAGACTTCCAAACTCAGATGTCAGAATGCGGCCTTGATCCTTCGTATGACACTTTTGCAACGTCGCTTCCACCGGCATACCAGAGACTAGCGAATAGGTGGGGGATTTTTATTGAGAATCTAATGAGGGAATGGAAAACCATGAATATCGTCTCGGGTTTGCTAGTTTCGTGAGTAATTTGCATACCTTCCAGTGTTCTTGGGTTGATTCTAGCTTCTAGGGGAATATTATCGATATTTCAGACCAATGGTGCATCCAACGACCCCGTTACGCGACACCTGGCTTTCTGGTCACTCCTTTCAGCCCTCCTGAGCTTGCTATATGGTTGTTCGCTCATCGTACAATTTTCACGTATGCGAAAACCCTCTATAATTATTGAATGGGTCTTTGTAGGTATTCAAATTACACGTCTACTCCCTCATTCCTAATTCATTACACCTAGGAAGCCCAAAATCCGCAGTCAATAGTTTGGAGTGTCTGGGTTATGTTGGCCCTACCAGTGATTTGGCTAGCCTGGTGAGTCCCGACCCCACCCTGATGAGTGTTTGATATCAACGTTCTCGGTTCCAACAGGTCCATTGTCGCCTTTATCGTGTGTATAATGACATTCATGTGGCGATCCGGCGCCGTTCCCCCGGACGTATTCGTAGCGCCCCCTTCGACTCAGCTTGCGTTCCAGATTTTCGTATCTTGTGTACTGGGAATTGGTGTCATCTATGGCATCCTTACGATAATGACATTCCGACGGTACGGTGCAAGGATGGACGATGCCTTGAGGAGGCGCATTGACGCATATGTTATATCTGCATCCGGGCCTCGGCCTTCAGACCCGTCGGTCACTCTCAATTCTGGGCGGGCAACCAGACCTTCATCCCCCAAGCTCCGACTAAAACGAAGGCGTCAAAGCACAAAATCCCGCTCAGATAGTCTGCTACCCACTTCTCGTGCAACTTCAACTCTCCAGTCCCTTGTACCTGAACCGCCTCAGAATTTCAGGCCACCTCCGCCATCGAATCCCCCGCACCCTGAATCCTCACCAAACCTACCTCCACATCTCCAGCCTCCGACTTTACCCCCACTGACAGCTCAGGACCCGGAAAGTAGGCTTAACAAAGGAGCACCGCGGCAATCGGAAGACCGAGGGATGCTACCTCCGCGTATTCCTGTACACAATAGTCAGCCTGTCGCCCATGGTCACGCTCCGAATATCGGAGTACCTGAGGGCCCGTCCACCGTTACTGGACCTTTACCCGATGCCAATCCGTCTAGCGTCCCTCGTTCCAGCAGCTTGCGTAAGAAGCCCCGACTTCGTAGCCAGTCTGATGCACTCCAGTCCGGCCACCACGTGACATAGGGGCTTTACGCAAGCTGGGGCGCTGCTGCACCTCCTTCCCATTGTTGGGGATACTCATCATAACCCAGCACCCTCGCACGCCAACACATCATTACTCGCCTTTACTAGACACGCTGCAACCATTATTCCGCATAAAACTTCGACTCCACATCCGTTAATCCCAACGAAGCCAGCGGCGCCTGCATGGCCGTCCTCCCCTATTAATATTCATTCACATTGCAAAATTCGGATGCAAGGCTCGAATTACGACCAGGCCAGCGGTAACTCAAGAGGGATGTTACTTCAGGGGAACCCAGATGGGATCGACTTTTGACATGCTTTGTCAAGGGTGCCCTCGACTGATCCGTGGTTAGAATCATTGATAAATTCCTTTACTCGGGGGCTAAAATGTATGGGGTGGGATTTTATCTGTTTGTTGATCGCACGCTAGTCTTCGATATCAAGTACATCACGGGACAATCAACATGGTTTCTGGTTTCGTTATTGCATATAGAACGAGTGTAACGCAGAACATTTTTCTCACGTCGTACTAATGGCATATTTTAATGTTGCTTTCGGGAGTCTCAATATCTTTAACTTGTCTATTTGTATCCCGTAAGAGACCAAGTTGATTAATGGACCCATTAACCCCCATCAGAGCCACGTCATCCCACCGCTAATATCGCACCACGGGGTAGCACAGAAATTCAAAGGGATTAAAACGAGTACCAGGAAGCCCAATATTAAAATGTATTCTACATCACAACGAGGTATCAGATACAAAAAATAAAACTCTATCAAAAAGAAAAAAAAAAGAAACACCCGAAGACAATGACCATATCTATGTCTTCTTTTTCTTCGCAGTACGCTTGGACGTAGACGTAGCAGAAGCAACAGTGGGCGTTGAAGGTCTTGACGCATCCTTCTTATCACTCTTGATAACCTCATCAATACCACGTTTCTGCCGATACACATGAGCCGTCCCACTCCCATCCAAAATACACACACAAAACACGTACCTTTCCCTTGGTCGTCTTCTTCGCAGCCTCCTCTTGCGCCTCTGTCTCCGCCTCCTTCTCAATCATAGTCAACAGCGTATTGCATCTCCTCTGCAACTCCTGGGGACTCCGGCTCTTGAAAAACCAATCGAACCTAAACACCGGGAACTCCGTAATATCCTTCTTAATCCTCTCATACACGTCCTCTGCCTGCATGCCATAATGGAACAGTCTGCAAAGAAGATACCTGTCCTCTTCCTCGCTATAGACTTTACCCTTTGTCGTCGGGTAGTTGAGCTCGAGCTCTTGCATCGGGTACCGCACAGAGTTGATCTTCTTGCCGAGGAGGTATTCGAGGGTGTCGCGCTTATTGCGTTTGGCTTCGCCTTCTGAGACGCGCTGTGCGATACGCTGGTGCTCAGGCAGGGTTTTCCATTTCTTGATGAAGACTTTGTAATACGCTTCGACATCATCAGGGGTCTTATCTTGGATCTCTGCAGCGTAGACGTCCATAGGTTGATCCCTGTGCACCCCTGTAAGCAATTGGGACTTCGAAAAGAGAAAAGATCGGGTACTCACCATCCATGGGTCTCGAGTCCACGTACGAACTGCTGGAAATCACGCCTACTCCAATCCCCGAAGCCTTGTTGGGCATATTCCTCCTTCTGTGCCATCTCATCCTCCGTCAGTGGTTCCGCCGTATCAATGAACTCTTGTGCGGCCTGTCGCTCCTCTTCAAGCTTCTCTGGAGTATCCTCTTCGCTTTGAGTTTCACGCGCAACGGCCGGGATGCCGTTCAACCTCTGAGCAACCATGAATAACCATATAGTTATATAATGTAGGGGAGCGTACCTTGTATACTGCCAATTCGCGTTCCTGCAGCGCGCTAAGCTCAGGCGGGAAGAACTGGAAGTCTTGACTATTGACATTCGGCCATCAGTCATTCCGCCACTCATCACCAACACGAAACAGTAACTCACATAGCGATCTGCTTAGGCGCTCTGGGCATCTTGGGCGCTTTCTCGACCTTGGAGGTCCCAGCACGCAGTGTGTCCTTAAAGTAGCTATCAACCGAATAATTCGATTTGCGTTCACGTTTCGATAGGGAGAGGAGGTTCAGGTTGAGTTGTTTGCGCTACCAACACAATATAGCATCAGCATTCTGATAATGAGGTGGAAAGGGGGAGCTTACGCCGGTTCTGAAATCCTCGCCTTCCCATTGCTGCACAGACGCGTCCGACTTGAAATTACTCAGATCTTCAAGGTTGAGGCCTTCGTATTTACTGTTCAGCTCTGCGGTGCGTTCTTCGCCACGTTGGATGATGCCTTCAATGTCATCGTCGACAAGCATGCTATTTCACAAGCTGTAAGAATAGTTAATTAGACCCGAGAAATGGCACATACTTTTCCGCAGAATTAATAATCTTGTCCGCTCCATGCGTAATCATTTCCAACAACTCCTCCTTATTGGCAGCCGCTAAAGTAAACCCCGCAATCACTCAGTAAGTTATGTCAAAGAAACAAACATTACTCACCCTTAGCCGCCTGCTGCGCTCTCCCCTGTTGAATGACCAACTGATCTAACCTCAACTTCTGCGCCGCCCTCTCCAACATCCGCTCCTCCACACTCCCTTCCGTAATAAACCTAAACACATATACCTGCTTCGTCTGTCCTATCCGATGAGCACGGTCCATAGCCTGCAAATCCGCCTGTGGATTCCTATCATATCACTGTGATTCAATACCTCGTCTATCATTATTTTGGAAGGAAACGTACCAATCACTGTCATACAACACAACAATATCTGCTGTAGTCAAGTTGATACCCAACCCACCCGCACGCGTCGTCAGCAAAAAGATAAACTTCTCGCTGTCAGGTTTATTATACTCGTCAATCGCATGTATACGGTCATCGTGCGCCGTGCCTCCATCAATTCTACAATACTCTGCCATTTCAAAGTCAGCGCGTATAAGAGACGTCAGAGGACGAAGAGACAAATACGCACTGTAGCCTCTAAACAAACAATAATCCTCCAGAATATCCAGTACTCGACTCATCTGACTGAAAATCAACACGCGCGACCCTTTCGATTTCATGGCCCCCAATAACTTGTCGAGTATCATCATCTTTCCAGAATTCTGGATGAGATGTTCGTCGGTCGTATAGGGTGGGCCCGGTTCTGCACCGTCGAAAAGGTAAGGGTGGCATGTTACTTTCCGGAGCTATAGACGCGACGTGGAGGTGAGGAGGGGAAGGGGAGGTGTTTGAAGAACAAACACAGACGTACCTGCATAACCATGTTCATTAATCGTGTCTTGCCCTCCTTTTTTCCAGTCAGGCCATTCACGGCATCAATGTCCTTCTCCAATACGGAGCGATACCACTTTCTTTGCATCTCCGTGAGGCCCACATAAATGTTGATCTCCTTTTCTAAAAGGGAGAGACTATTAGCTCACCAAGAAAGTCATGATTTCAGTCAAACGCACTGGGCAGCAAATTCTTCTCAACATCTGACTTGACCCTTCTCAACAAAAACGGCCTGAGGATCTTGTGCAGTGCCTCAACAACCTTCTTACTCCTCTCCTCTTCTTCCTCCTCGCCCTTCGCGTCTTTATGCAAAAACGCATCCAGATCCTCATACTTGACAAAAATCTCCGGACAAATAAAGTTCAAAAGCGCAAACAACTCTTTCAAGTTATTCTGTAGCGGTGTGCCCGTGATCAACAGCCTCCCTCTTGATGTATAAGCGCGAACAATTTGCGAAAGGATGGAATCGACGTTTTTGATTCGGTGCGCTTCGTCAATAACGATATACTCGAACGAGAATTTCTTGAGGACGGATTTCTCGATCAAGCACATTTCGTATGTGGTGATGCAGACATCAAAGTCTTGTGGGAGGAGTCTGTTGGCGATGATGGTGGCGCGTTCATCTTTCGTGCCTGCGAGAGAGACAATGTTGAAGTCTGGCGTCCATTTCGAGAATTCGCGACACCAGTTTTGGAGAGTTGATTTGGGGACGACGATTAGGTGCGGGCCAGAGATATCGCGGTAGTGTTTGAGGTAGGCGAGGAATGAGATGGTTTGGAGGGTTTTACCGAGACCTTGGAAGGAATAGGCATTTGTAGCTATGTGAACAAGGAGAAATGAACGTACCATTTCATCAGCGAGGATACCGTTTAGGCCATTATGGTGCAGAGAGACCATCCAGTTTAGACCTTGGAGCTGATACGCGCGCATTACTCCGTGAATGACTACCAGGCATCAGTAACACAAACAAAGGAATATAATGGGTGACTCACAGCTGGGTGACTCCTCGAAAACAAAAGGCTGGTCGTTCCCATCCATACCCAACTCGCCATCCTTGAGCAACTCCTCGTCTTCCTCCTTTTCCGAACGTCGATGTCGCACATTCGTGTCACTGCAACAAACATTATATCATGGAGCAGCAAGAGCCAGAATTCAAACTCACGTCGCCTTTTTGCGCCCGCGGCCCTTAGGTTTAGGTTGGGCATCCATCAATGCGGCGTATTCAGGGTCCCTTGCTCGCTGTCGAATGCTCAGATGCACGTCAGTCAAGAAACAAAAATTTGCGAACCTTGATGTCGACAAAGTACTTGAAGAGTTCTGTCTGACCAAGGAGATACGAATAGCGCTTCACAGCGTCAGCGATCTAACATGCTCATTAGCCGAACATATGGATGTCGAAACGAATAAGATTTCACGCACCTTGGCTTTGTCCATCTCCCCGCGCCTCTTGTGCAGCTCGTCCTCGTCGGCCTTGCGTCTCTGCTTCTGCGCTCTCCGTTCAGCGCGTTTCGATTCTTGCGTTTGCACGGCACCCTATTGAGAGTCGGTGGACAAGCCCATTAGAAGGTGAAAGGACATACCTGGGCAGACTCATCCTCGCTAATGAGCTCGTCTTCCTCCATTATATCATCTGCATACTCGCTCTCGCCATCCGCGCCCTGACTTGGCTAAGAAACTGGTTGGTATAAGAGTAATGGTCGAGAGTTGATATGAACCTGGCAAGAGACGATATTTGAGGGGACGATGTCGCTGAGGATGTCGTCGTCACGCAGCTCCGTCACTGTGAATTGCTAAACAACACTTTCAGACACAGCTACAGTGAATTTTGAGAATGGACTTACACTCATCGTCGTCGTTGGCAGAAAGCCTACTGGTCAGGTGTGACGTAACGCGTTCTGTGACTCGTTCCATTCCGATTTCCGATTAAGCCCATCTTAACACTGACATTCATGCACAGATAACTGCTTGACGAAATCCAGAGCTTGCCAATCAGTATATTTCCATTTCCCATTTGGTTCACCAAGCCGTGCACGTCCGTTTCCTCTGCTCACCACCCCAGTGCTCAAGCCCACCGCAGCCCTATTTCCCGTACACACCGTTATCATACGTTGCCAGCCGGGATTTATCCCCTGGAAAACCTATCCCCAGGTGCACCAACGCTGGCAGAAAACGGTCATTTATGTCAGATAAAGAGATAAAGTCCCAACTTCCTGTTCGCCATCGTACTAGGCTACCCTGGTTGATAACCGCTATCCAGAGATGATTTCTATTTCCTAGTAGTCCATCCCTCGTGAGCGTGGGACGCAAGTCAGACTTGCCTGGACGATACACTATACAAAAGAAACTGGAGCTCGCTTTTTGGACTGGATGTACGAGAACATGTGGTGATGGCCCACGGACCTTGGGTGTAGTATATGCGTAAGTGGCCTTGCCAACCTGGAGTCGACGTTTAATCGGAAGTTCGGTCGGAGTGTCAACGCCTGGTCCGAACGAAGCAGTATACTCACAAGGATACCTAGTCCGATACTCCACTCGCATCTCTTTGGATACATGAGCTCGGAAAGCTTCCTCGGGGATGGACATGGGGGATCTATTGTCTGTATTTCCCTAAGTCCCATCTAATCGCGGTTTTGGACAGTCATCGGGTGATTGGTTCACTAAAGCACACAGCCACTCGAGGAAATGTCTAAAGCCAATCGGCGCACTACGTGGAGATGTCGACTGACCGAGGATGAATTACCCGAGCCCGTTAATCATGCCGAGATAAAGTCGTCAGATAGCTTGAGGCGAGAGTTCCGTCCGTGGTATGCGGAGAAACATGTCAATACTTTGTTGGACGGTGATTCATCTGGGGATGCACTGCGTTCATTGGGAAAACTGGAATAGTTCATGCTACGTATCGCGCGTGTATGCTGTCCTTACTTCATCGTTCAATGGTGCCCGCGTAGCCAATGAAAGTATGCCGAAAAGGGTCTAGTATCCGGGTTGATAGCATACTGTAGAAACTTTATACTTACAACCTGATACTTCTTCACCTCTCCACAGCTCAACCCCCTGATGTGGGGGCGTGTAAAACTATTGGGTTTGGGGAGAACCATAATCAGGATGTGAACGTATAGTTCCCAGGAAACACTCGATATAACAAACCAGCGCAGATAACTCGTTATAATTTCCTGGGATTTGTGGTGAGCGGCACGCAACGTCTCTTATCGCGCACTAGTCCTTTATACCTGAACATACGCCTCGTACCGCCCATCTGGCACCTGCCCCCCGGACCCATCTTCCTTGCCCATATTTTCGTAGAGACGTTACTAAGTGTTAAGACCCTGGAGGACATAACGATTTTTCGCGTTCCCCGTGTACCCCCTATTGCCTCTTTTCGCTGGTTTCCTATATTAGTCGGTATGTTTTCGCACCCCCTGATCGTTTCGTCTCATCAGATAAATACCTCTGTATCGACGTTGTAACCCGAACTGGGGTGAGAACGATCACCATCCGTTGCTAACTAGGTTACCATCTCACCTCTCGAACAGTCTCAACCATAGCAATCTATTTAAGTACAACGCTGTACATTTCAGTGACTGGTCGGCAGTCACTCACCTCTCCTGATGCGGCAATCACCTCATGGGCGCTAATAATCGTGATGGTGCCAGCACCTTTATATAAGCAATGCTCATCAGCCCAGAGCATTTTCAGCGTACTGCGTAGGTTCTCATTCAAAATTTGGAGGATAAGCAGGCTAATAATGTGTTGTGTATATACCCTTTTATTCCAGCTCCCTGATTATATAATCACTCTTTTTTATATTTTCGGTACCTCCTGTATACCTCAGTCTCGTTCTACGTTACTGAGTGTCTACGTCACTACAGTTTCCCTGCTACTCGTTCCAACATAATGCACTGAGTACTTCTGAGTTTTATGTTGCAATCTTTACTCTCCTGAAACAAAAACATTTATTCTCGTATTAGCTGGTTACATACATCCATAAATACCTACAAGACAAAACAGATCTGGAAGATATCTAACGGGAGCGAGCCACTAAGAATAACATCGTGAAACGGCCACCATACTATGATGCCCAGCGAAACCAGCGCTCGAGGCATAGGTTGACACAATACACGAAGCGAAACATCGTTTTCGGCGGATATATCGGAGAGCTAGTGGATAAAAAGCCAAACCCCCAGAACCAACCGATTCTTGCAGGTTGATCCTCTAAATCCTATCACTCAGCTGGTCTGAACATCGTATTGGCTGGTCCATACTATCCTCTTTAACCAAAATATGCATATCTCAACTTTCCGTTTCCTCACCGTCTCTCTCCTCGCCCTCCTTACCGTCTCCTACGCCCTCCCGACCGTTGAATGGGTTGGTTCAGGCTCAGACATCGTCCAGCGCGCCAACGCAAAGCCAAAGCCCAATCCTAAACCGAAAGCCGGTACCAATCCCAAACCCAAGACTGGTGCCAAAGCTGCGCCCAAGCCGGGAGCGAAGCCCAAGCCAGGAGCGAAACCCAAGCCAGGAGCAAAACCGGCTGCCACCGGCAGCGCTGCTGGAAAATCTGATGGCAAAGTTCCGAAATCATACAAACCAATTATTAAAGTTCGCTCGGATATGGGTACGGATGTAATGCATGAGTCTATGACTCGTCGCATTGCCGCTGCCGGTATTGACGAGCTTGATGGACGCGAGATCCAGGATGAGGGTATTTATCAGAGATCCGTTGGCGTTTACGGGGCTGGACTTGACGCGAGGGGGGGAGCTGGCGATGCGATTGAACTTATCGCAGAAAGTGTCGTCAAAATCGTGGACATCATTAAGCAGAAAGTGAAGGAAGATAAACTTGTGCGTCTCTTCGTCATTTTCACCGGGGTGCCCTCACATTAAGACCTTCATTGCAGAAACGAGAACAATTCACGCAGGAAACAGTTGCAAATGGCCGTTCCCAGCACCCGGATTTCAACTGGGTTATTTGTCATGTCAAGCACACGACCAACTTCGCGGGCACGCAAGGAAAGGATTGGGGACACTCGCATCATGAGGTCGATATCCAGATTGGTGGGACTATTGGGTGAGTGCAGGTCGCGTGGCCGGATTAGTCGCCTCGACTTACAGTGTGAAGGTACGAGATTTATTGGTTCAAGAGTGGGACGTTCAGCAGACAAGGGGACGGTGGTTATATGAACGTAAGTGACCTATCTTATTGAGCGGGAGGCGATGCTGATATGTGATTGATAGTGGGCTTGGAGTGGGTACTCCAAAGAGGTTACGAACAACGGGGCTAATATCAACTTCAACGCACCCCCTTAAGATAAGTATACCACTCTAGCTTATCCCCGCGCCTGTAATGAAAGTTCGCGAATTTAAAATTAAATAATTATCAACTGGAGAAGTCATACAGGACCTAGTTGAACCTGGTTGCCAGCTTGTGTCAACTTCAAGAAAGACTCGCACAAATTATCCCACAAAGCATTTGAGATAATAAATAATATCGGGTACGTTGGGCTATGGCCGGATTGAAATTAAATTGGTAATACAATCAGTGGCAACCATGATCTGGCGATTCGCAACTCTCGTACTGGCGGACGGGACAAAATCGGATTCCTGGATGTGTCGTGCTCAATTTTCCGGGTGTTCCAAGTCTCTCGTTCTTGAAAACTGGAGAAATAAAGGAGTTGAAGTAAACCAGTTGGGGGTTGAATACATAGACCTGAGGAGATGAACTACTTTTGTGGTGTGGGAGCGGAGGAAAGTCGTAAGGAAGTCGTGACTGTGATACCCTGTGACCCATTCCTCGATGTGTCGCAGACCGAACGGTTCAATGCATTATGGGAGGCATAAATCCCAAAGTATCCTCCAATTACTTCCGTCGCCTATCCCTCACCCAATGATGCGACTCCTCAAGCTTTTGCGGGATCATCGCGGGCGCGGAGTTAGGGATGGTTCTCCATCTTGTGCTTTGCGCTTTGGAAAATGCGCTATAGGGCCTTGGATATTTCTAAGAGTGGTATGGGTGCAAACAAGATGCACACCCATGTCAGACCCCAACGCAGACCTCCATAGCAAAACCTCTCCGCCGTGCCCCTCTGCACTGACATTCAGGTGGCCGCCCAGACCCCTCTCCTTTGTTACTTGTTCGAACATAACCCCATTATAGACCTGTCTCCTCATTTCCATAGACACATATCAAAATGATACCGTTTGAAGGTCGTGACGATCCCCCGTATTCCCATTACCCCTGCCGACACTCGTGATTTCTCGCCCACTAGTAGTTTCATCTCACATGATAGGTGTACCCGAACTGAGGTGAGAATAATCACCATCCATCACTAACTAAATCACAACTATCTCGAACATAGCAACCTATTTATAGCCTCGAACCTTCCGTCAGCTGACCTGGTGATCTGTGCCTTCGGCTGCCCACATCTCTTGACCCGGCAATAATCCAGTAGGCACTGAAACGCCAGCCATCGTGAAACGATAATCGGACTATGATATGCGACGAACCTAGAGCATGAGGTTTAGGACGGCATGGTACATGAAGCAAAACACTGTTTCCAGCAGGAGGGTCGAATACCCAGTAGATAAAAAGTCAAACTTAGAGACAAGCGACTCCTGCGGTTTGATTCTCGAAATCCTCTCGCTCAGCTGGTCTGAACATAGTATTGGCTGGTCCATACTACCCCTCTCTTGAACATAAATATGTATTTCTCAACATTCCGTTTCGTCGCACTCTCCCTCTTCGCTCTCCTCACGCTCTCCTACGCCCTCCCAGCCATGGAACAGCTTAGTTCAGGCTCGGACCTCGTCCAGCGCACAAACGCAAAGCCCAAGCCCAAAGCTGGTGCCAATCCTAAACCAAAAATTGTCACTAATCCTAAACCGAAAGCCGGTGGCAATCCCAAGCCTAATGCGGGCGCTAAACCCAAATCTGGAGCGACTTCAGCTGCCGGAAAACACGATGGCCAAGTTTCGACGAAATACAAACCGAAGATCAAGGTTCGCTCGGATATTGTTATGGATGTAATGCATGAGTCTATAATCCGTCGCGCTGCCGCCGGTATTGACGAGCTCGATGGACGTGAGGCCCAAGGAGAGGATGGTATTTACCGGAGATCTGTTGGCAACGTGTTGAGCGTTTCCGGAGTTGGACTTGAGCCGAGAGGCCCCGGTGGAGTGGGTGAAGCTATTGCGGATGTTGTTAACATGATTGTAGACATTATCAAGGCGGGGGTACAAGAGGATAATAATGTGCGCTTCTTCTCCATTTTCTCCAAGGTATCCTCATGTTAATACCTCCCTTTACAGGCACGAGAAAAGTTCACGCAAGAGACAATAGCAAATGGCCGCGAGAAATTCCCAGCATTTAACTGGGTTATTTGTCATGTCAAGCACACGACCGACTTCGCAGGCGTGAATGGAAGGGACTGGGGGCATTCGCATCATGAAGTTGATATCAAGATTGGTGGGACTATTGGGTGAGTGCAGGTCGCTTAACCTGATCAGCCGCCTTGACTCATAGTATGAAGTTATGAGATTTATTGGTTCAAGAGTGGGACGTTCAGCAGGCAAGGCGATGGTGGTTATATTAACGTGGGTGCCGTCCCGTTCAACTGGATGTGATGCTGACATACGGGCAACAGTGGGCTTGGAGTGGTTTCCCTAAAGAGATTACGGACAATGGGGCGACAATCAACTTCAACGCACCCCCTTAAGCTACATCCTGTATCTTACCCCCATACCAGCAATAGGCATTTTTGAAATGAAAATTGGCTGATTGTTAAATTGGGAAGTTGTACAGGAACTAGATGGAAGGCGCGGGATGCCCCATAGTCAAATTTATGGTGAGAAAACTGTGGACAGTTCGTCCAACCCGAGGAGGCGCCAAGCTTGTATCTCGACGCCTCTATACCGCACAAAATTTCAACTCATGACCCGACCATCTTCTTTCGCCCAGGGACCGGGGATCTCATTAGCTTCTCCTATCAACGCATCAACTGCTAGACGCGGGAATTGTACGTGACACGTGGGATAGTCCAACTAGCTTGGGAGTATTTACAATAACTTCCGGAAACCTTGTATTCATGTTCTTTATTGACTGGTTTAATCCCTTCCTGGGAATCGTTACGAAGAGCATGGTGCCTCGTGGTTGGTGTAACTCCCACATTACGAGCTTGGAGGGTTACAAAATTAATTGATGTTTCTTTTGGAAGGTAACCGTCAGGAATCAACAAATTCCAAATCGAAAAGCGCCTGTTATGTATGCCATAATACAGAAAGCCAAGTACTAGTACAATATTCTAGATGATACCATGTACGAAATCTAACAGGCGCAGCCGTGAAGGATCCAACCAAGATTGAGTTTGTGCCATAAAATCCCACGAGCAGACACATCATTATTCGAGATGTCCAGGTTAGTTTCAACCATTGCTCCAATATTGTTATCGGCCGTCTTTACCATACTCGAATAACCACCTTCAGTGCCCGATCCAGATGGAAGAGTGAAATCGCTGAGCGGACGGCTCATTAGCCATGTGTTCGCATTATCGTAACTGATGCGGAACCGCATTTTCGTCCTCGCCACGGTGCTTGCAGAATTCAGGAATATGGTTCGCGTGGGCGCGTCGGGTTCCGCGTTATTATAAAAGAGAACGGAAGCTTCGTTCTCGGGATCCAACAGTTGATCATCTGGTTTATAGGCAGAGAATCCGCCATCGATACTACCACGTGAAACCCAGCGACGTTCTGCCGCCGACCAGGTCGTGGAATTGGCTCGGTCGTTGCGGTATAGGGACCCATCGTCAAGTTCGGTGACTGTGGCCTCCCCAGCGGATTCGGGGAGCTTCTGAACCTGCCACGTTTTCCCATGATCCTTGCTATAGATGTTGCGAAATTGGGCAGGAATAATGACAACGCCGTCAGACGTATAAAGCCCAGCACCGGGGCCGACAGCGTCCCACGCCCAAGCGGACCCGTCCGCTCTAGTCTTGGGCGTCAAGGTCGCCGTCATATCCGTAGGATTTGACGATCCATCCATCCCCTTGAACGTTATCCCATCATCGTCACTTCTCAAGACGTAGACACGACGTTGACCCCATTGAGTAATCCGCGTCGTCGGCAAACCAGTGTCAGGGTTGGCCCCTCCGGATTGGCTCATGTTGGCTGAATTCCAAGACATGAAGAGCCAGATAGTACCCGTCTGGCGATCGACAACAGGAGTAGGATTACCGATGGTATCGTCTCCGATACTAGCAGCTTGCATAAGTGTTGACCAATCCCCTGTAGTCTGGCCATTGTTACTGCCGCGCTTGTACATCACGTTGATGTTGCCATAATCCTTATTGCTCTTTGCACGACCTTCTGCAAATGTGAGCAGTGTCCCTGCATTCGTCCTAACGACGGCTGGGATGCGGAATGTGTGGTATGTGATCCCATTCAAGCCTTCGACATGGTTGCCTTTGAAGAGCATGAACGAAGTGCTAGTGGGAGTTTCGGCCGACACTGGATCTGTTATGGTGGGAGATGCGGACACGAAGGATGCAAACAAGAGCGTTTCTGCTGCAAAGATAGCAGCAAAGACACAGGCGAGTTTCAGAACTCTATTCATTGACACCACTTGAAGTTACGATCTGGGCAGCATGTTCATTCAGCTGCCGATAACAACGAGGAAAGACAACATACCAGTGAGGTAGAATGTATTTCAAAGTTACAATGAACGAGAAATATCGCAGCCGTATTTATGATCGAGATGTATCCACTTGATTGTCTTTGACAGCCACAGAGATCAAGAAGTTGTAGATGACTAACAGAAGTGCACATGGCACCAGGACAACGTTTCTTGAATCTGTGTCGCACGTGTGGACATCCCAGCGCATTGAGGGACCAAGCAGATAGGATTATGCGTGAGCATCCCATCGTGTGTATTACAAGATTGCGCGCAGACCGAAATCCTTGAGAGCCTAGCCGCATCAAGGGCTGGGGAAGGATAGAGATAGGGTTTCTTCTCAAGCCGTGAACGTTTCGAGCGGAAAACCAAATCTTCCCTTGCGCTTGACACGGTGATTATTTAATTAACAAGTCGCCATCCGGGTGACGTGGACAGAAAACAAAATGTCCTGCTGGGGAGGGGGAAGGATAGAGATAGGGTTTCTTCTCAAGCCGTGAACGTTTCGAGCGGAAGCTTGACACGGTGATTATTTAATTTACAAGTCGCCATCCGGGTGACGTGGACAGAAAACAAAATGTTCTGCTGGGGAGGGTGAGAGAGAGTGACATGTGAGAAACCAACTAGCTGACAATCACATGACAGCATCATTCTGGGACAATGGTATTCAGACCCTATAAGTATCTTGCTACCAATGTCCAGGTGCACCGGTTTTCGAGTCAGACTGACTCCGAAGAGCTCCCAAACCACAACACTATCTACAACCCACCCCGCCTTATTCTTCCTTTATTCCCGCGTGGTGAAATTTCGGACGATTGGTCGTCTTAAAGATGTGGAGAGATCATCTATCATTATGACAGACGGCACCCTGAAATCTGAACCGGAAGATTTCTATCACGTCATGCAATCAATCGAGGCACCACATGCATATGGACGTTGGTTACACAGTTATTCAGCCAATATAATTTCCACATTTGACCTAATCACTTCAATTAACATCTCGGCGCCCATTGAATTTAGCAGTTGATGATGGTGCCAATCCAACACCACGATGATTGACGTTATATTATTGGACCGCTTTAAACCAGCTCGGTCCCCGTCTCCGCTTCTGCGCCTTTCCAGTACATTTTTGTGTTTGTACCCAGGTTGAGAGAGTTGATTGGTGCCTTGGCTTCCTTGGCAGTGATACTCATCTTTTTCGAGCGCCGCTAAGTCATGAAAATTTTTGGAGTTTAGCTGAGTACCTGATTTGATCGTGACCACCTATCCATAACAGTCGATTGTATGTTTGGCAGCTTATATCTGATCGTGGTTCGTGTGCGCTAGGTTCATATGGATGAAGGGTCATTTCAAAATCAGTCGTCACCCGCTTTGTATTCCTTCTTGGTATTCCTTCTTGCTCGTACGCACTCATAACGTCGCCACCCTCGCTCTTTTGATTCACCCTCAGGCAGGTGTGAGTACTCTATCCTATCGGATGAATACTGAAACTCACCCAACTTATTAAATTTTAGTGATTAGCATCTGATATGAGGCGACTGGACACAAACTCAAACACTGCCTTGGGCCCCTCGAGCCCCCTGAGCCCTCTCCGTAGATCAGGAACGCCAGTGAGCTTGGACTATCCCGGACCCAATCCATTCACGACCGACGAAACTAAATCCTCCTATCACGACACCACGCCACCGAAATCCAACGAGAGCCATATCCTGCTCAGCACTAGCTCTCATGAGAACCGTAGCGTCACATCGCTCGGCCAGGGACTCCCTTACGCGTCATCCCCAGCCCAGATGTCATTCCCCCCCAACCGATTCCCTGCCTCTAGGACGACACGATTGGACGTCCTGCAATACGTCGCCAGCAAGACGTCTTTGTGGGTCCTCACAGGCGTCACCTTGATGCTGCTCGGCATTGGTGTAGTCCACGCCGCCATTCTTCCGAAGATCCATACCTGCCCTATTTCAGCGACATGCGAAGGGTCTTATGACCCTAACACTGGCAATTCCCTCCAACTACTTCAGGCCTTCATGTCTTATTGGCTCAAAGCTGGCGTGACCATGGCCTCAGTTGGGATACTTAAACTGAGCGCTTATCAAGCTTGGTTTGTCCTCATGCATAGCGGAAATACGTTGAAAAACCTCGACTTGAACCTCGGCGCTATCAGGGGAAGCGTCAACGATGCGGGTCATCTTTTGTTCCAGAAGAATAACCGTGTACTTTCCCTCTTCGTTTTCGCGCTTCTCGGTGTTGGGGCTGCTATTTCGTTAGTGACGGGTTTATCGATCGAGAAGGAGATAGGTTCAAGAGTCGTGACCTTCCAGTTCAATGGGACATCGCAATTCCCGGATAGTAGCCTGGCACGCCTTAATAACGATGGGCAGTTGAAGGCGATTCAGAAGGTCATCCCTTGGGCTTTGGATAACGACCAGTCACATGACAATGCACTGAAGGGAACCCTGGTCGCCCCGGGCGCGAGAAGTGCCCAGGCGAGCAACGCGCTTCCTGGTGGACCAAAGATTACGGGATGGTTTGAATGCGATGGGTGGAACAATTATACAATTGTGGAGCCGAACTCGAGTTGGTATATCTGGATCGGGAGCACTCGATTTACTGCAACGGCGGACATGTCGATCTCGGTGTCGATGTGGAGGGTCGACACAGCCGAAGCGATGTATTTGTGGGTGAGCAATACGACGGGATTAATTCCCAATGCCACCCAGACAACGGATGGTGGCATGAATATCGCATTGTGCACGCATTGGTTGCAGATGGAGCCAGAGGAACCGAGGAAACCAGGGGTGGACTATCTCTTGCCGAATCTGCCTGTGACGTCGGGATGTGACAGTAACGATAAGAACGTTTGCGTCGCAGATGCGGTGAATAATGCGATTCTTAGTTGGTGGGGTGGTAGGGGGACGGCATTTTGGCATATCACGTGCAGAGGGGGAGTGTTGGGTCCAGTCCCGGACTCCACACCAGCGGAGAGATACTGCCCACTCACGCAGGACTTGTGGAGGAATACTGTCACTAGCATGATGGATGGCATCATGCAGACGGCGCCGAGCAGTTTTGTGGCTGTCCAGGATCTTCAGGCCGTCGTCGAGGTGTTGAACGCGCCGAGGTGGTGGTTGAACGCAATTATCCCTGCCGCGACGCTGGGTTTATACTTGGCGGGGTTGGCTTACACATGCGCCCTGAGTCAGGGCGACAACGTGTTGAAGGAGTTAAGTCTACAAGAGGTCATAGAGGCTGCACAAACCGATCATATCCATGACCTGATTTTAGCGAAGCAGCTGAAGAGAACTCCTATACGGTATAATAGTGATATTGGGTTCGTGGGTAGTAACAACCACTCCACGACAACGCTAGCTAGAACATAGTTCCACTTACTCCAGCATCGACGTCATTGGTTTCATTTAGAATATATATATCGAGTCGACATCGTTTCTGGGCTTGTAAAACTGACTCTCCTCCACATATCATGAATTTCTTGCGCGGAAACCAAAGTCAGGACGAGGGTGAAAAGAAACAATCCGGAGGTGGTGGACTAGTTGGGAAAGTCACTGACACCTTAGGCGGTACTACGGAAAGCAAAGAAGGTAAGGCGAAACATATGTGAAGTTGTGTGAGACTCACGTTGTGGCTAGATCCCCTCGACAAAGGTATATCTGGCTCGGAGGATGTTCGTTCCAATGCTGACTTATGTAGGCATCGACTTTGTCCAACAAAATGTTTTGCACCAGGGCCCGCAGGATAACGAGAGTATGATTGAGCAGGCGAAGGATAAGCAGATTGCCGATGCTATTCGGAGGGGTTACAAGAGTGGGACTGGGAAAGAATTTCCTATTGGAGACAAGTAGATTAGATGACATCATCGATGTTGATATCGTTCTTATCGTCTTAACGTCCACCATGCCCGCCCAAGTCAAAAACAAAATCTGTCTTATGTATGTTCCACACTTATAGATTGGTTCAGCGAGTTTTCAAACCACGTACAACAGCGTCCACGATGGATGGGGTATTGCTGCGAAGCCTGGTCTCCCCGGAAACGCCATCGAGGCCGCAGACACGACTAACATGGATAATATTGGCAAAAACCACTCTATCCGTACACTTGCGGCCTCTGGCACTGCCGTCGGTCTCAGCGAGGGCCTTATGGGAAACTCTGAAGTCGGGTACGCCATTATTATACTTTCTCACAGATATGAATTTAGGTTGACTCTTCTTCTAGACATTTGAACATTGGCGCTGGACGTATTGTGTGGCAGGACATTGTCCGCATCGACACGTCGATTAAGAAGAAAAAATTCCACAAAAACCCAGAGCTGCTCGAACTCTTTGAGCGCGCAAAGAACGGCAACGGACGGCTTCATCTGCTGGGTTTGGTGAGTCCACACTCGGCTCCCCCGTTTCTTTCCGATGATGTCATCACTCATTCATCCACAGATCTCTGATGGCGGTGTACACTCCCACATTAACCATCTTTTCGCTCTTCTCGAAACCGCAAAGGAAGTCGGCGTGCCTCATACCTATGTCCACTTCTTCGGCGACGGCCGAGATACCGCACCCCGATCTTCAACCAAATACCTCCAGCAATTGCTCGACTTCCTCAAGAAGGAGAACTATGGGGAGCTCTCCACTGTTGTCGGCCGGTACTACGCTATGGACCGTGATAAACGTTGGGAGCGTGTCACGGTCGCCGTCGACGGTCTCATCAACGGAGTCGGTGAGGACGGCAAGGGTGCAGACGGTGTCGTTGGTGTCGTGGAGGAGAACTACAAAAAGGATATCACTGACGAGTTCTTGAAACCTATCATTGTCAATGGTACAGAGGGACGTATCAAAGGTATGCTTGTCTTACCTTTCCTGCACGAAGGATCTGGCTGACCATTTACAGACGGTGATACCCTCTTCTTCTTCAACTACCGTTCCGATCGTGTGCGCGAAATCACCACTGTCTTCGGTCAACTCGAGGATGTCGTCGACGTTAAGATACCTAAGGATCTTGTGAGAGCTTATATATCCCCCCTCCTATTCCATTCTCATCCCGTGTTTTTCTTTTTCAGGAAATTGGTACCATGTCCAGTTACAAGGCGGGTTTCCCCTTCAAGGTTGCCTTCCCTCCTCAACAAATGGGCAACGTGCTCGCAGAATGGCTTGCTAAGCAAGGTCTCAAGCAGAGCCATATTGCTGGTGGGTTCTACCCGCACTGCAATGCACATATCATGATCTTCTCCCTCAGAAACCGAGAAATATGCCCACGTCACTTTCTTCTTCAATGGCGGTGTCGAGCGTCAATTCGAAGAGGAGGAGCGTCACATGATTCCGTCGCCCAAGGTTGCGACCTACGATAAGGAGCCGAAGATGAGCGTTCTCAGCGTCGCAGAGAAGGTCGCCGAGGTCCTCAAGAAAGGTGAACACGAGTTTGTGATGTGCAACTTTGCTCCTCCCGATATGGTTCGCCTTTGATCTGATATCTAGTATAATAATCACTCATGAATTGCTCAGGTTGGTCACACTGGTATCTTTGATGCCGCAGTTGAAGCAGTCACTGCGACAGACAAGGCTGTTGGCGTCGTCTATGAAGCTGCCCAAGAAGCAGGTTATATCCTCATGATCACTGCCGATCACGGAAACGCCGAACAGATGCAGGACCTTGAGAAGGGCACTCCATTCACTGCACACACGTCCAACGTGGTTCCGTTCATAATGACAGGAGACCCAAAGGTCTTGAGCTTCAAGGAGGACAACAAGGGTGGCTCAGCTGAGGACGACGAAGAGGAGGGTGCGTTGTGCGATGTTGCTCCCACGATTTTGGATGTCATGGTGCGTTTCTTTTTCATCGTTCTGATTTCTCGAGTGCTTATTACTGCCCTGGGGGTGATATAGGGGTTGCCCAAGCCTGAAGGTCGGTATATTCATACGTTTCATTTATCAGTGATCGTTAATAGCTTGTACAGATATGACCGGACGCTCGCTGTTGGCGCACAGCTAGAAGAAAGATAGAGTATCAAACATAGATGTAGGATCATACATAGACTACGCGATCTGTAGAGAAGTCAATCCCGAGAATCGCATTGGATGCATATATGATATCTGAATGTGGGCTGAAACAAGTAAAATTTTCAATGCAGGTTTGCTTCTTTTGACGCTCCACAAACTTAAGATTCCGTGGTACTCGGCAGGTTTGACCACATCCACAGGCGCTGAGAGATCAAACGGTCATTCCAGAATAATGAAACGACACACTACCGTCGAGCTAAGTCCTAGAACAAGGTTGGACTCCCTATAGGATGCCAGTGAATATAGTGTTCGGAGTGAAAGAGAGGAAAATAATAAAGGGATTGGAAAACTCGAATTGACTAAGTGACTATTTACGAGACTTAACATGGTATACAATGCAAATGTTGGCGAGCCTCACTTCGTGGGGGGCGATAGGGTTTCAGCTTGGCTCACCGCACCTCATCGGGGTGGGGTAAATGTAGCGTGTGGTGCCATATTTCCTCCATAGGAATTGGCCGGGTTCGCATTGGCGGGGTTTGGCTGTTGGCCGGATGCCACGTTGATGGGAAGCTGGTTTGGGTGGGAAGCCCCACCCGTCGGGTGGTTTTGCATTGGGAAGAGAGCGGGGGGAGGAATCTGGGAAGGCCCAAACCCTGGTTGGGGGAGCGTAAACGGAAGTTGTCCGGCATGAGGATCGATAGGGAACTGGGGGAGTTGAGGTAATCCATCTGGCGTCATTGGGGGTGGGGCAACGATGCCACTTGCGATCATGGCGTTTAACGCCTCTGATGGTGAGAGACCATTGGCTTGATGGTCCATGAAAGCGGTTAGCGTCTCTGGCGGAAACTGTAAGCCGTTCATCGGCGGCCAAAGGTTCATGCCTGGGGGTGGCAACATCCCAATTGGTGCCTGCGCTCCGTTCCCGGGTAATTCGTTCAGATTACCACCATTTAACACTGACCCACCGGGACCCCCGCCGCCATTATTTCGCCGTCTACCACCATTCCTCGCTCGCTCTTCTGCCTTCTTCGCCTTGCGTTCATTCTTTTCTTGGAGCTGCTTATTCATATTCGCTAGTTCCGCCTGCAAGTTCCCCATATCAGTTGAGGACAGAGGGGAGACGAACCCCTGGAACGCAGCTAAGGAAAATTATGGTTAGTTGATGCTGTTGGGTATGAAATACACCACCCACCAGTCCCAGATGTCGTTGATACGTATCTACTTCCATCCTCCACCCCCTGAGAAATAGCTTGTGAACTAAATTGTACTAAAGAAGGAAAGTCAATATCAACGATAAAGGATCACCAGCTTGGTCTAGACGTACCTCCTGAGGTCAAGCCTTGACTGCTAGTGAGAGAACTGGCGAGCTTTAATGCCTCCGATGTTACTTGTGATGCGTGGGCCGTTGCTTCTTCCTTGGTTGCATGCTTATTCGTTGAGTTATCACCGTTGACGATGAAGTTATGGGCGCCTTTGAAAAAAGGCATGATCTTAGGAGAGATGGGAGGGATGAAGGGTCAGGGACCGGGTCACCCTAACATGTAAGAGAAGGAGCTTTTTATATGGGCTTGTTATATCTTCGATGTGCATCAAAAACGTGCACAACACATGCTCAAGAAAGACCACAGTCGCGACGGAGTAACATAATCCTCGAATGCACTGCCAACACCAGTTACCAATAACAATACAAGGGCAGGCTGACAGGCTGTGTCATGAAAGTCAAGGAAGACGTTGCAATGCCTGTCAGTCACACCGGTGTGTAGTACATCAGAGAGCGCCTATGCATTGCCACAGAATAAAAAGCTCATTTGTTCCTCTTTTGGCGTTCGTTCGCTATGCAGTGTTGTTGTTTCTCAAGGTCTAAAGGCGATTTAGCTTGTACGCAATTTTCTGAAATGGTCATAAATGCATACCATGTGCCCACATTGCGGCGCCCACACGATTAGAGATCATGAAAACCAGTCCGATGATTGGAAGCCCTTCTAAAAGCGCCGCCGTAAACCCGAAGGCTGTGGAACTTATCAGGTTATCACTTCTGGGATGCTCATATACCATTACGGTTTACCTCGGTAATTCCACTTTCGTTCCTCCATGAACACAGCAATCTGATATGGCGTCATTTTCTTTGCCTCGAAATACTATGGACGATTAGCCTCAATGACATATGGGTGAAGGGGCTACGCACACGTCGGTGGAGATGCCGAGCAGTCCCGAGGGCTTTCAGCCATGCTGAGAGAAAAATGCCGATAAAAGGATAAAAGCTGAACGGTAATAGGAGAACTGAGATGACAATGAACAAATACGTAATAGAGAATATAATATAGATTCACCCACCTCGCTTAATGAGATATCGGCCAAACCAGCTACCCAACACTCGGTCAACCAATGATTTCTTCATGTTTACATGCGGAGGTTGATCCCATTCTTCAACATAAGGTTGCCAGAACTCGGGGCCTTTTCCACGCGACTCGACAGTATACGCCCAGGCGCGGTCTCTCGCTATCGCCATATTGCGGGCCAGAAAGAAGCGCATGATTGTTGTCACCTGGGAACCGATGAGAAGAACAGCAGCATCTGATGGTTATATGAGCTTTGTGAATGAAGAGGTTCATACACGCACAGGTGTGGACGTTGAAGGGGACTTTGTACCCAAATACAGTATCGTTCGAGAGTCCAGTGACCTTCGGCGAACTTGAACCCGTCAGTTAATGAATCGAACGATAAATCGCATGCCCACTTTCGGAGAAAGATCTCAATAAACTTTTTCTGAACGTTGAAGGTCAGAAACGCCTGTCATGATATATGTTAGATATATACCGTCAAAAAATGAAGAAGCGCTCACCCATATGAGCCCAACGATGCCCCCACGCCTGGCAGCGTGTTTGCACTTGTCCCAAGACGGTTTTAGTAGGGTCTCATCCGTAATCAGGCGGTAGGCACCGACGACAACATAGGAGGGGGGGAGTTCTAGCCTCAGTGTTGCTCTGGTAAGCTGTGGAGGAACTGGTTTATTGCTGTTCTTCTCGAAAAGCGCGTCCTGGCCCTCAAACTCGGCAACAGACTTCGACGACATGATACTGTGTGGAATGACAACACGTGCTCGGGCATGGCTGCAGCGGTTTCAATACTTTCGCACACTATTTTTAGCTCGCTCCAAGTTCCGATGAGCGACTATGTACACGGCCTTCCAACGCCCCATCATGGCAGATCTTCGACATGTCCCGACTGAGGAAGAACTAAAAGTGGCGAGTGTCCTGAACGTCATAGACAGCAAAGGCCAAAACGTATCTTTCGGTTCGATTTATGCAACCCAGAAAACCACGGTGGTATTCATCCGTAAGTGCTCTCACACTATTCAATATGTTGATGAGCTCTTAATCAGGTACTTGCTGCGCTAGGTCACTTTTTCTGTGGGGTAAGCTAGCTGAACAAAACTTACATCTGAAACTTCTACCAATGGACGCAATTCCAGAGATGTCAGGTTTGAGCAACAGATCTTCTCTCTGCTAAAAATCACCCACTGTGGCATAGGAATACGTAGAGGAGTTGGCAAAGGTCACTCAAGAGACACTAGAATCATCGGACGTGAAGATCGTTGTCATTGGTTGTGGTAACTGGCAGCCCATAGAAGGTTACGCACGTAAGCCGATGCTGGTCTAGCCCCGTTTCCCTTCTGAATTTCACTCCTCAGAGCAAACGGGTTTCACAGGTCCCATATACGCTGATCCTTCTCGGAAGGTATATCATGCTCTCGGAATGAATATTGAACGCCTGGCTGTGACCCCAGCCTCAGAGAAGAAACGCAGCTATCTTCGCAAAAACGCTGTCGTTGGTGCTTTATTGAGTTCCTGGGTGCGTCCTGTTTGTGGAATTCTAGGATGTCATAGCTTCTCATTGTATCATTGTATATCTAGCGAGGTCCTATAAAGAACCCTGGTTTGATTGGCAAACAGGGAAATTTATCTCAGCTGGGTGGAGATTTCGTCTTTGGACCCGGTAAATTTCCTATTTGATCGTATTTCTGTGATGCTCATACTCTTCTCAGGTAACACCTGCTCGTTTGCATCGCGAATGCAACATACTGAGGATCGTAAGTCACAATTACCCAATCCTATCGTGCCAAGCTAACAGTTTCCAGATGTGGAGGTTCAGGACTTGCTGAAAGCCGCAGGAATATCAGAGTCTTGAATATGGATCTTTGGTCGACTACGTCCGATCGTTGTATTAGCTTTAACTATATTTAGTCCCACCAAGAGGTGACATATGAACTTGTCTCGTCCAACGTTCAACTTTCAATCTCGCAATTCAGCCACAAACGCCTCACAAGTCTCAGCTACATGTACAATCTACCTCCGTCGTTGCCACCTTGGACCTATCACCTCGCACAAATCCTACGACCAGCATTCTACACAACCATCTTCTCATCCGCTACGCCAACTCTACTTTCTACTTACCATCCACCTGGCCAGATATGGAAGCATATATTCAGCAATTGCGTTTATTCCGACTTGGCGGGCACAATTCCTACAATGGCGAGATGGAACGAGAACCGACGTTTCGTTCGTATCGAACAGTTTGGCCTCAGCGGGGTTGTCTTGTACCAAATTCCAGTGACGCACAGTGTGGATGGACACGCCCAGCCGAGCATCACCCTCGAACGGGTCTTCGGAAGCGAGGAACGCGATTTCGAAGATGGGATGACTATCACGCAGCTTCTGGACCACACAAACGCCAGAATAGTGTACTTCCCGGTATATGCGTGTACTTCGTTCACTGTATGTCCTCTGCGTGCTTCATAATTCCCGCTAACTAGACCACAGATTGGTCAAGTCATGCACGCCTTCCTCACAAACGTACCTCAAGCCAGGCCATACCCTGCGCGTGATGGGTTCATCGTCTATGCAGATACTGCCCATGCCTTTTGTGGAGACGAAGCAGAGCCAGAAGGAAACATACAAATCAAATCCTCCCCCCGTCCCGGTCAGATCTCGCTGTCTATTTCTCCCAGTGACTCCGGGTCTGAGCAAGGATCAGGCGTATTAAGCAATAAAGATGACAGTTCCGTTGAATCTTTTGGGCCTCATACACCGCCGAGGTTCGACTCCCCTTCGATACACGAATTTCAATCGCCCAAGTGTAGTGTAGATGGAAGTTTCATCATTGGCTATGAAGTCGAAACCGGTCATGAGCCCTGCGAACTGTGATGGGTTAGTCGATACTATCTACTTATTAAACACGACTTTACGCGGGCTCCTATTGAGTAGCAGGAACGCTGTACACTGTGTCATTAAGTGCCGCGGAACAAAATTTCTGTATATAGTTGTCTTATAAATCCCTACATTCATACAATTACCCCTTATTCATTGCAAGCAGGGTCATTGACTGTACCAGAGGCTGATTTGATTTGGCGTTGATAATAGGAAATTAGGACGTGGAGGGGTATGTACGGATCCTAGTGAGAACACCTTCGAGTGAGAGGGACTGGATGAAGTTGCCCATAGTCGCCGGACCAGTGTTGCCCTGGAGGCCAGTGAGGTACGCAATGAGACCAGCGACATGGGGTGTGGCCTGTGAGCCATGTTTAAAAAATCACTACACAACACTTCGACACCCTGAAGATCACACACCATGGACGTGCCGGAGATATTGTTTATAGTGGCAGTACTACTGATCCAAGCAGAAATGACGTTTTGACCGGGAGCGAAGGCGTCGATGGCGGGACCAAAGTTGGAGAAAGAGACCCGGACGTCGGCAATGGTACTAGCATCGACTGTGACAGCCAAAGGTGTACGTGGGGGAGATATTGAGGAGGCATCAATGTTGGAGTTGCCTGCGGCAACTGCGAGTCTGCGACGTGGATTCCGGCGCTTGTGAGCTGATCGTCCGAATTGGGCGTATCAAATTAGAGTTTGATTGGATGGCTTCGTTAAATGGGTGGGAGTAGTGAAAACTTACGGAAGCAACTGTATTGTTAAGGGTGGTGGAAGCACTGCCACCAAGCGACATGGAAACAATGATAGGACGGCCCATCAATGATTGTTGACTCAAGACATAGTTTAATCCGGAGATACTGAATTCAGTTCTACTGATAAAGAGATAAGATAAGACCCTCACATGTCAGCGACAGAACCAGAACCAGCATCGCTGAGAACCTTGACGGCGATGACGCTCGCAGCTTTCGCGACGCCGAATTGGCTTCCTGCTGCAGTGCCACTGGAACCGCATCGTATCAGGTTCGTGTTCTAATAAGGAACGAAGAAGAGAAGACCCACGCGCAGTGCGTGTTCCGGGGCCATTATCATCAGCACCGCTGAAAGAAGGGAAGGTCAACTATAATTATGGGGAAGGCGATGAAATGGTACTGACGCGTGGTCACCAAATGTCGCACCCCAGGTGGCACGACCACCGAATTGCGTCTGGAGCGAGTGAGCGCTGTGTTGAATCTTATTCAGATAATATCCTGGGGGCGTACGTGGGTCGTGAAGACTCCAGTGTCGACGATATAAATATCAACTTCCGCACAAGCAGTCGAGTCATAGGTATAGGAGAAGGTTAAGGCGCCAGTATTTTGACTGGTGAGCTTTGTGGCAGAGCTCAAACGAGAGATACCCCAAGGAGCGCTTGTTCTGAGGGCCAAGAAACAATGCGAGTCTCGTCGGTGCTTATTAGCAGACATCGGAAAGACAAAACGAACTGGGTCACGAAGTCGTTCGTGATACCGTCCTCGCTAATGGATTCAACGTCAGGGTTTGCCCGAAGCTCTTCGAGAGTCGCTAGATTGAAAGTACCAGCGAAGCCGTTGATAATGCCGTCCCATTGGTGAGTGACGGCAATGGCTGCGCCAGAGAGTCGGAGGGACGGCTTGTCAACGTCAGCTTTGAAGGTGACGATGTAACGACCTGTTGTCTCGCCATCGTACTTCTCAATGGCGTAGAATCTCTTTTCTGGAGCGGCAAAAGTAGTAATGAGAAGGGCAACGAGAGTGATGAAAGTGGCAGGTAAGAGCATCATTGGTTGAAGAAGAGGATTAGATCAGAGAGAATTCAAGTCGAAACTAGATGATTAATGAGCTGGAAGCTCTGTAATGTGGCGAGGAAGTTGGGAAACCAGGAAGAGTAAAGAGATGCGTCTTCTCAGACAGTTACTGAGTATTTACCAATCAGTATCGCCAGAAGAGATAGCAGGGGTCGAAATTATCGGTTCCATTCATAGGGATGGCACATGCCGAAGAGCTAAAATAAGTACAAAGGTACCAAATATAGGAGTCTTGGATGTTGTGACTTGTGACTTGCTGTATGGCTGGTAGACGAACATTGACCGGATGGGAATAAGGGGGAGAGGGATATGTTGGTCATGGTGGTTATACAAAGACCAAGGACGGAGTGTGATCTCCGGAGACAGCAGCGAGAAATGATGAGAAGACACGGGTCAGGTGGAAAGACAGAAAACTTGTGATGTTAAATTTGGCCTGGAATGGTTGGTTGTCAAGGCCAGAAGCGAAATTAGTGCAACTTCTCTCCTTTACTTTGTACAATATCGTCCGGGTCATCGATGCAGCGTGTGTGGTCGGAGTATCTTGACTCGGGCAAGGGGCGGGTCGAAGATCATGAGGTAAGGATGATTGTTTTGTGATTTTGTCTGGGGAAGCATGGGAATCTCGGCTTACCATACCAACGTGCATTTTCCTTCCCGACCACAACATGCAGATAGACCACGGGTCGCCGTAAGTCTTTTATTGCTGCTCTGACAACATGAATCTTGACCACGAACAACACAGACAATCCTCCAGACGGGCTTCTGTCATCTCCCATGCAAACTCGGCCTACTCCCAGGCGGGCTCTACCCGTCACATCCTGGCCGACATGAATACCTCCTCAGACTTTGCCGCCCCCAGCACCCTCAATAGCAGTCCACTTGCTGGCCTCGCATCTGGCCTGCGCTCTACGAATGATGCCAGCAGCGTCTCTCTCTCTGTCAACTACATCCCTTCGAAATTTTCTGATGCCATGCTCTCGCCCGCCGGACCTCGTAGACGCAAGGGTGCGGGTGGCTTCAGTATCCCAAAGCCCGGAGGCGGTGTAGAGGCCTTCCGCAGCGGCGAGGCGCGTATGCCAGGCGCCAACGACGAGGACTACGACGGCATTCAGAGTGGTGTGCTAGGGGCGAAGGACCGTAGGACGGGTAGGAGGATGCGCTGGACGAGGTTCAAGTGGATTCTCTTTTTCGCCAACATCTTCGTATGTTCCTTTCTCCACGTCGTTCCCTATCTATCTTCTCACGCCTATTCAGTTGACTATCTACTCCCTCACTGCTCTTATATTCTGTCTCCTCACATGGTTCAATATCTGGACACATGCTGATATTGTTCGTGTCGGGAACCGTCCAGAACTCGTTCTTTCAACCATTGCTGCCTCCCTCGGTGTTTTCGTCTCCCTTATCGGCTGGGCAGGTATCCTCCTCAACAACCGCGCCTTCCTCGCCTGGTACACCTTCCTTCTTTGGATTGCTTTCGCTTTCCTCGTCACCCCTGGTTACATCACCTACAAGCGCCGCGCTTTCAACCTCGAGGGCAAGGTTAACGCTCAGTGGTCGAGAGACCTTGGGGCCGATGGTCGGCTGCGTATCCAGGACCAGCTCGAGTGTTGCGGCTACTTTAGCCCCTTCATCGAGGCTACCATTTCTCAAACCTGTTATGCACGGAGTATCCTCCCCGGTTGCAAGCTCCCTTATATGACTTATGAACGTATGGTGTTGGAGCGCTGGTACACTGTCGTCTTTTCCCTCGTTCCCTTGCACATAGGCATCATGCTTGCCGGTCTCCTCTGCTCCAACCACGTCACCTACCGCTTTGGCAAGGGTATGATGCCCAAGGCATACAGACTTAGCATGAACAGTATGGCTGTCATCATGGATGGCTATGCTCAGTACGTTTCCCACCCCATTTTTTGGATTCCTGTTATTCTTACAACTCTGTCATAGACAACTAGCGGAACAATATGGCAATGATGTTGCCACCGACATCCTTTCTCGTTCAAGGTCCAACCTGAATCTATCCGCAGCCGCATCGCCTTTCTCGACTGGAGCGCAGCAACCAGCGACGACAGTTCACGCCCATGCTAAATACGAGTCGGTAAGCAGTCGACCCAACTGATTTTGATCGATCAGCTCGATCAAATCATACCATTTGTTGTAATCAAAACGACGGTTCTCTTGGATACCTCGCCTCAATAATGAACGCTTCGCCCTGGCTGGCCCTGCACCCTTACTTTCATTCCTTTCCTCGCTTACCCTAGATCGCTACATTCGTTTTTTGTACTCTGTCCTTTACAGGTCGTCCATTCTTTATTCCATCACGTGACATCGCTACTGTACAGTTTGGCCTAGGGCGAGGTATTTTATTCTTTCTGTTTCTTACAAGTTGTACTCCTTGCTCGTTGGACCATCAGTGGTAGATGCTTGATATACACCTATGATACAATATACCCTATTCTGTTGGGCAGGGCGTCAGCCGAAACTTCGACAGTGAGCACTGCTGACGTCACTATATTTCGTGTCAAAAGCCTTTCCTTTGGTGTAAAGGTCACCACTGATGACGTTCAACAGTTATTTATTACTAAGGTCATCGTTATAATATGCGTGCCTTGAGGCGGGACTGGGCTGGACTAGACGACCGTCAAGATGTCAACCTCGGTGTGACAATGGGAATCAATCTACGAAAATGGTCGATAAAGCCCGTAAATAAGTTCTGTTAATCTTATATTAATAGAAATATCCAACTGACCAAACCCCAGATTACATAGAAAAGACTTGCGGTGACGTCTACGCTGGACCCTAAACCCACAGTGCTACTTGGGTAAATTAGCTGAAGTTATGGGTGTGCTTCTTTCTGCAGAGAGCAGTTGATAGATCCGCCAGTTGACCAAGGGGGGTTGATGGGGCGGGCGACTCAGATTGTCCTTGCAAACATCGCCGTCACCACTTCAAACCAAGTAAATAACCAGGGGACGTTCCAAGAGTTTCCAGTTTTGTTCATGACGTTAATGGGGGCTGTGGACAATGCTTCTACGCAAATGGTCACTGCAATGAACAGCCTTGTCCGGTGGTTATGGAAGTCCTTCACCTATGATGTTAAATCAACATGCTCAACAAACCCGTGACAATTCACGCCCTTGTACTCTAAGCCAATCGGGGCCTTGAACGCGGTGGAAATCTACAACCCCTCCTCGATAACTTGTTGATCCCGTCAAGGTTTGGTCCTAACTAATGACAGGGCCTTACATAGCCTCGATAGATTATAATAACATGCAACAGTCGGTGCCCCACATAAAGGCATCAAACCACCTTCGCCCTTCCCTCCCAGCACTACCTCCTCCTACCTCTCGCAATTCTGTTGCAGTCCCTCTCAAAGTATGCCCTTCTTCCAAGGCGCGTCCAATTTCAGCATCAATGGAGGACATTTCGAAGATGTGCAAGGAAACCAGAATAACAAACACGAGAATCATTCACACAATATCGCTGGCGAAAACAACACAGTAAACATTTCCCCGGACTTCTCCAGACAGGACAATCGTGCATTTAGTATGTGGTATTACGCTAATATATCTCCAGCGGAGCTGATAAATGGTTTACCAGGCGCAGATTACAGCAACGTGAACATACAAGCGGGGTATGGGACAAGTCCCCAAAACCATGTTGGTAAGTATTTAGTTAACGACTTTGACCTGCGTGGAATTCTTATTTGCTGTGAAACAGGTAGCACAATTCCCCATGGATATGTACCCCCTCCGGTCACCCAAGACCAATCTTATCAGATGCAGGCTGCTCTTGCACGAATGGCAAATCCACACCCACAACCTGCAGCACAGGCTGGGACACCTCAGCAGGGGTCGAATAATTTAAATCTTCCTCAAATAATGAATCAGCAGTACGACAGCTCAGGCGATATCGCGAACATTCTTAATCCCCATCCCCACCCGCAACAAGTACCACGTAACTCACAAAACTCGCTCTCAATGCCCCAGAACCTTCTCTCTTCTGTCACTTCCTGGCCAGGGACCCCTGGCTCACAACATCCTCTGGAATACGATTCGCCTTCACACCTCGCGTTCTATCCACATCAGCCACCACACCAAATCCCTTCGCATATACCTGGATTAGCCGCGCCCACTGAGCCCTCAGGATTCCCCGGATCACCTGCAGGCCAAGACCTCAGACCCCCCAGATCCGGGGCACGTGTGGCCTACCAATCCAGGCCGCAACAGCATTGGCCTCCGGGCGCTTCAATCCCACCCCCGCAGCCGTTGAGTTCTGCATCTCCTCCTAACCATGCTGCACAGACACCCCCATCACAACATCCCCCCCTTCCTTCATCCCCAGTGCAACTTGCCTCCGTCGTCCCCCCATTGGTGGATACCTCATCAGGTGTTTCCCATGGTCCTCCTTTGGCGAGTTCAGCTCCGGAGTCGAGCCATCCTTTGAGTGATATAAACGAGGACGGTGATGGCCTAGTAGACCTTATGTCAGCCCAACCTGCCGTTCCTGCTATTCCTGATACGAGCGACGCTTCCGCGAGTGCTATAGTCGCGCCGACGAATCCGACAAGTAGCACGGCGACGATACCAAATGTTGCCACTATACCACCCACATCGCCATCACAGGTGGAATCGCCCACCGTTGCCTACGAGAACCCTACCAATCGGCCTGCGCCAGCGTCGACTTCTTTGTTTCACAATACCACGGCGTCCCCTGTCGTGTCGAACCCTCCCCTACCGTCCAACTCGTTAACTGAGGCCCCGACTTCATTTCCAGCCCCAATTTCCCAGCCCCTTGGTAGCGCCCTTCCTGCAGTACCACAAAACAAGCTAGCCGGCGGCGGGGGAAAGTGGAGAAATCCATTGCTTGCCATGTTGAGCTTTGGAAAGAAGAAACAGAAAGTAGGGCAGGCTGCCGCTCCCCACTGAGTACGCCTCGCCATGCCAGTGTGGTGGACCTTCTATCATGGAATCTTCGTTCGCACCTGCCACATGCTGAATGAGGATCAGAGCCCTATTTCGATCAATGGACGCTCGATAATAGTCTGTCCCGTCATCATCACGACGCCCTTCTTGGCCGATCCATTGATCGTATACACGCTTTGTGCAGAGAGCGCATAGCTTGTTTTACACGGAGCATCGGAATACTAAATTCGGACAATCACCGATACACGAGCCTATTGTTCTAAGCCACTTGGGTATTGCACATTCTCTACAAATACAATAGTCTACCCACATGTATTACCCGCTCTTTTGTCTCTAATAGATCGTTATATTGCCCCTTCAATATGGTGGTATCATGCACCGGTTGTATTTTAAATGGAAGACAACCTGATCGGATCTATTGAATGATTTCTTGAAGATCTCACCCGTGGTAAGATGCAGTGACAACGAGTTCTTCATGACTACACAGGTTCCGTCTTCCTGTTATGCTCTTAGTTTATGATAACGCTCGTTATGATACAACATCGGTACCGCCCTTCAAGCTTGTGACCTCCAAAGCCGCCAATGCCACCCCTAACCCGTGAATCATACGAGCCATTGCTTATCTTCTCGGATATCGTCAACGCGTGTTAGCGAAAGCAGGAATCATGTGTGCACAAATTCGAACTATATTCTCACCGCCATCCACTTATTATAGTATCGAGGCTGTGAACGGAGGTGAGAAGATCATTGTTCCCTCAAGCCTGGTTCTCGTTGCGTGTTCGTGTGAATGCACACCCCATGTGTTGCTGCGCTTGTCAAGGACTATGTACCGAGTCCACTACTTCGACTTTTGCAAAAATAATACTAGAGAATAACTTCACACATCCGGGCGGTGCTGAGATGGATTTGAGTCAGTTACGTGGATGGTTCGGTTCAAATCTAGAGAAATCACGCGCGGTCGATGGTCAGCATCGATACATGAACGTCCACAAGAAGTATCCCAAGCTTAGAGGACGCGCGTGACATCGGAAATCTGAGACAAGCTCTCTAGTATTTGGGAAAGGCTCTATTACCATACATAAAGTATAGCCGGTTGATTTATGGCTGAAAACGTTATTCAGTAATTGTGCTTGGCCCTTGTCAATCTCCCATCCTACCTCACATTGGCGTGTTGCCATCCGGGGCGCGTGACCAACCCTCAGCGTCCCAATGTCCGATTCAACGGGAAAACACCTATATACGTTCCCTGGACCACAGACTAGCCATTGGTACGCAATATGTATCCCTGTTTTCACTTGGGTAGTATTCTAAAAAATGGTGCGATCTTGATCAGGGGGCAGGTAGCGCCATATGAAGTTAATGCCTCAAGCTCTAATATACTCCGACGATAGATGCCTCGGTTCAGATGAACCAAATGGAGCAATTTGGTCATCCCGAGATTCCGACCCTACCTCACAACGTTCAACACTTACTACTTTGAACCTTAACCGACCGAAGGAACCTCCCAATATCCTGCAAGTCCTTATGAAGATGTTCAGCTTTGTAGCATAGGATACCCAGCCTCAACCCACGACGCTAATCAGTGTCAACTTGCACCACCATCGACATCAGTATCTCATGTGGCGTCTCCTACCATGCTGAAGCCCTTTCTATCTCGCCCACTACCACCCTGATCAACTGGGACCACCGATTTACCTCCAGGGCTTCTTAATCTTAACATCTTATGTGCAACACAGTGATCAACGAGGACCAGAAGTCTGAAGAAGAGGCGGTTATGACTTTCGGTCTTAGAAAGAGGAATCCAAAGGCAGGAAAGGCTGCTGTTTCGCAGTGAGCGAGTATGATGTCGGTGTTATATTATATATTGTGACCCTCTTACTGGTGTTTCTAAGTGCATCCAGTGTATCTCGGACTTCAAGCCTGGTGTATTTCGTGCCTTGGCAATGCATCGTGGTTTGGGCTGCCATCGGTGTCAAATCGTTGCTCTGAATCCGAGTCCTTGTCGTTATATCAGGGGTATCCTTCTCTCTGAGCTAAACTTGTTTATTTTGTGACGCGATAATGTCGGAGGTTCCGACGTGATTCTCTGAGCCGTCTGCTTAGTCAGCATCTCATGATAAGGGAACGATTCTTTGATGGTGAAGCAACTCCCTAGTATGTTTTCATCACAACAATTCTGGTTGTTGAACTCTTCCTGGACCACACAGCATTATGCTAATGCGGGTTGGTTCGCGTTGCGACAAACCATAATCGCAATAGTGGCTGAACATAAACTACACGCCTTTACTGCCGTATGTGTTATATCCTAACATACGCAAAGAGCGATCGCTCACCCCGCTACACAGCTGTTGAAGAGCATCCTACATTACATTCAGGACACAAGACCACAGCGAACCCTCTGGTTTCTTGTACATTCTCATGTCTCAGTTGTTTCGTGTGCCTCGTCGGTACCGGAGTTAGACTTTCTATTTGAGATCAAGGCGTACTAACATATGGCCAAGAGGCATCACCACTAGGATCATTGGGGTTCAATTTGAGTTCTGCTCTGGAAGCCGCCATCACAGGCGCCGAAATACTCATGAACCTGGGCGGGTGCGAAACGGAAGCCCTTGCTCTTTGTGCAATGTATTACACCTCATTAATATAAGGTAGCCTTGATGTTTGATGTGTTGAACAAACCCCATGGCAACTCACGCCTGTGTACTCATAACTGATCCAGGTACAAGATTGAACGGGGTGGAAAATGCAACCCTTCTTCGGTAACTTGATTCCGTCAAAGCGCCGGGCGTCTAGTCTTAACCAATGGCGATGCTGAATAGATTATAATAACATGCAGTAGTCAGATGCTTCATATAAAAGCATCAAACCTGACCTTCACCCTTCTCATCACCCTCCTAGCACTATCTCCGACCCCTGCCTCTCACCATTTCGCTTCAGTCCTTCGTAAAGTATGCCCTTCTTCCAAGGCGCGACTGATTTCGACATCAATGGAGGAAATTTCTATGATGTGAATGGAGACCAGAACAACCATCACGAGAATCGTTCACTCAACGTCGCTGGTGAACATAACAGAGTAGATTTCTCCCCAAACTTCTCTAGACAGGACAATCGTACATTTAGTATGTTGGGCCTCCCTTAGCCCCCCTCACTCCAGCTAATGCATGTTTTGAACAGACCTTTCTACGAGTCACAACAACATGGATATCCAGGCGGGGCATGGGTTGGGACATCAGAATCATGCTGGTAAGCATTAGTAAATCGTCTTTATCTTTGTGGGATATTTATGAGTCTTGAAGCAGGCGGCGCGATCCCCCAGTATGGATCTCCGCCGGTCACCCACGACGCATATCAAATGCATCTTCTCGCCTTAGCATACGCAAATTTACATGTGCGAGGTGCTTCACAGGCCAGCGCGCCTCAACCACACAGACCGAGCAACTCGAATCTTCCCCAACTAACCCATCAGCCATACGATAACTCGGGCGATGTCGCGAACCTTCTTCCTAACGGAGCCAATAGACCGAATGGTTTAAACTCTCACAATCGGCCACAGCACCCTTCTCCCCGTCCCCAACAACCACAAGCGCCGTATAACCCGCAGCACTTTGCACCTCCACAGTTTGCCCCTACTCCCCTTCCTTCCTGGACACCGGGCCCGCAGCGCCCTCAGGGATATAACACACCCTCACCTCCAAACTCCCGCCCACCTCAACCACCAAACTCATTTTCCCAACACATACCCGCACTAGCTGCATTTACCGCCCCGTCAGAATTGCTCGCGGACCAAGGTCCTACCGCTCCTGGTTATGGCGCGTATATGGCTCAACAGTACCGATTTGAACAGCAACGTCCTCCAGGTTCTTCAACTTCGCCACCTCCTGGGACACAGCCACCGGGTTCCCCAAGCGCCCAACAACCTTCTACGGAGACACGTCCCCCGCAACACGTCCCCCACTCTTCGACTTCAGCCTCAGCTCAGCCTACCTCTGGCGTACCGCCCACGCCGAATGCTTCTACAAAACCTCCAACCACTGGTGCTTCCTACGGTCCCCTGCCGACAAATGAGCCGGCACCGAGCGATTATTCGAGTAATGCTAGTGACGACGATGACGATATGGAAGACAATACACCAGCGCAACCCACTATTTCCGCTGTGTCTGCAGCAGGCAACGCTTATGCGAGTGCCGCAATCACAAATTCGACAAGTGGCACGTCGACGACATCGAGTGCTTCCGCACCCCCATTATCGTCACAACCCCCACAGGCTGGTCCTTCTAACGTAGCCTATGAGAATCCTATGTCGCCACCTGCTCAGTTTGTGTCGCAGCCTGGCACATCATCCCCAGTCACCATGCCAAATCCTCTTATATCGCCCCCGCTGAGTGGGACAGCTATTTCACCTCCAGGCCCGACCATTCAAAGTAACGTGCTATCCACCATACCACAAGGCGGGCTGAACACGAAAAAGAGACAGTCATGGCTCACCAAATTGGGTCTCGGAAAGAAGAAGCCAAAAGCAAAAAAGGCTGCTCCCTCGCAGTGAATATGTCCAGTGCCAGTGTAATGTACTTTAATCAGTTTTTGTATGTTATCCTTGTACTCGGTGGACATTGGGTTTCATTTGTCACGCTACGCTTTTATATGATTAGTGATTGTTTGCCATATGTATCGCTGGTCCCCTGTTCTCAAATAAAAAGGCTAATGACTAAGTCTTCAATTTGATTCAAATTTGTCTGTTTTTTTTCAAGGTTCCCATATTAGTTCTGGTGGGGGGACGCGGCTTCAACTCAGTTGATTAGTCAGCAGTGTCTTGCCAAGGCAATAATGCGGCTCACTCAACAAATAACTCCCGAGAATATCTTCATCTCTCAGCGATTTCGCGATGCTTTATTTTTGCACAGGAAGAACGGGATAGCCCTCCAGAATCAAGATATCCCGGAAGACAACCTGCCAAAATTATTAGAATATTGTCCTCTCAGGAAAGCCCTGCCACCACAGACGTTAGGACAAGTTGGGATTTTTGGAGAAGGGGGTGGCAATTGGTGAACCGTGGTCTTCCGCCCGTGGTACTCCGTCTTCCTGAAAATTATTTGATTAAGAAGCTACCGTGGCAGTCGATTCTTCCCCTTGGAGGAGGAACGGCTGACACAGGTTATACTATACGTCATACCTCTCTTTGCAGTTTTTCTAACTCAATCACTCGCAGCCCTATCGTCTCAATATCCTGTGTAGTCATATGCTACGTAGGCACACCTATTCACCCGTCTCCTTGAGGCTACTTATGATTTCATCAGTCACAGCCGAGGGGGCCACTGGTTTTTTTATTGATTGATGTAACTCGAAGAATAGGGGGCCAAAAGCTCACAAGGTGGTAGGTCATCCCAAGCTAGCTCTGCCGAAGTGCTATTCTTTGACTTTTGGGCCGACAAATTCCGCACCCTATGGATATAGGCCCGTAGTCACATCAAGTTCATAGCCCTTATGAGCCGATGTGTCGGTGACGTTGGTTGCCGGTAGGCTGCATTGACCGACATCGCTTTCTTCCAGCTTTAGATTTATTATCTGTATTTACAGAGGGATCAGCAATATAAAGTAATTATTATCATTTCGTGGTATTCATGTGTGGAGAGAAGTGACCAGAACAGCGCTTTGTGACATCTCGGCCTCATGGCGTCTCTGCGACCGCCACATCGTGATTACCCCTTCTATTCTCATCATCACATCTGCTGCGTCTCACACATCGCCGAACAGCGGTCTCGACCTCGATCCGCCAGACGCCGGCCTCCCTACACAACCCACCACCATGACAGAGTGGAAATTAATGGCCACCCAACACCCTAACTTTTGGTTTCACGATGGGTCCATCGTTCTTTGTGTCGATAAAACGCTCTTTCGGGTGCATCAGACGATACTGGGGAAGCATTCCGAAATATTTGACGATTTATTCAGCCTGCCGCAACCGATAGCTGAAGAGGGAGAGATGGTAGACGGGTGTCGAGTGGTTCAGTTACATGACGCAAAGGAAGATTTTGTCAATCTACTTAGTGCTATCTACGATCCGTCGTTCGTATTTCCTCTATTGATATAAAAGTGCTGACATTCATGGGCTCAACAGTTATTTTGACGATATACCCTCAGACTTGGATGTCGGTCAAGTACTCACATTCGTCGGTGGGATCCTCCGTCTCAGCACAAAGTACCTCATCCGTTCATTCCGTCAGCGATGTATTACACTCCTTTCCTCAAAATTTCCCACTACATTCTGCGATTACGTCGCAAAATCCAGCAGAGATCCTCCTGAAAAATACGATTCGGATTCGGTCATGCGAGCTGCCGTCCTAGCACAGGAGAACAACGTGCCAGAGATACTCCCATATGCCTACTACTGCATAGCCCGCATGAGCTCGAGACGGCTGCTCCAGCAACGGACGTATGATATTTCGTGGAAGGACAAAGCTGTGTGTCTTATAGGGAAGGAGAAGCTTCGATGGGCAGAAATGAGTCTCTCATACTCATTTCTCCTCGTGTTCCAGCGTGCACCGACGTGCGATTCGTACCTATGTGCTGATGCCCGAGGCCCTCATGCTGAATGGCATGTAGTCGATACAGCAAAATCCCCTAACCCTCTCCGGAAATACACAACGTGGAGTCGGCTGAACGTGTGCAATGCATGTATGGGACATTGCCAAGTGCTGCATCAGAAAGGTCGCGAGGAAGTTTGGGAACGCTTGCCGGAGATGTTCGAGCTGGGGTCATGGGATCAGTTGCAGAAGCAACAGAGCATGACGGAGGGGAGCCCGAAGGTGAAGTCCCAGCCGAATAGACATTCGTTTCCATTATAACAGGGACGTCAATTATATACTTTGCTTATACATATTTTGTACTCGCTTTCGCATCCTTTCGGGCCGTCCTAAAGCCGTAATGCAATACCTTCGTTATCACTACCATGTCGGGCACAAACAACGCTGAGCCCTACTCTACACCCAAATCCCTTTCCAAACATTCGAAATTTTATTTTGAGGATGGTTCAGTTATCCTGGATGTCGAACACACCCTCTTTCGAATTCACCAATCCGTCTTGAGTCGGCAGTCCGAAGTGTTTAGGTTGATGTTTTCCTTGAAGCAACCAGACGACGCGCCCAGGATAGATGGTTGCCCATCCATAGAGATGGCAGGGGACTCTGTCAAGGATATGGAAGAATTACTGGCAACTCTATATGATCCATTGTGCGTCGAGGAGATCGGTTTTAGATTAACAGAAGTTTTGAAGGTGTTCTAGCTATTTTGACCAGCTTGGGCAAGATAATGACATCGAGTCGCTTATCATGTTTATATCTGGCATTCTTCGGATCAGCGCCAAGTACGAGATGTTGAGAATAAAGAAGAAATGCGTCGACGTCCTCCTCGACAAATTCCCTACAACACTCGTGGGCTGCGATGTCATCATGAAATCCGAGTATCTCTACAAGACGGCAGCGTTGGTGGAGGCGATCACTCTTGCTCATGTAGCCAATGTACCCCAAATCTTACCGTGGGCGTATTACATCTCAACCCACGTATCCGTCAAGGATCTCCTCAGCGAGCCAAAGTTGTCGTGGAAGGATAAAGCACTCTGTTTGGCTGGCAAAGATCGGTTATGGCACGCACAAAAGACTCTCACACATGTCTTCCTCTTCGATTTCGAGTTACGGTCGGATCAATGCCCCGTCGGCTGTAATCCGCGGCCGCCTGTCGTTGTTTGGAGGGACGGGGAGAGGTTGAGGGTGAATCCACATCCGCTGGAGGTGTATAACAAGTGGAGTGATCTCAAAATCTGTCCGACATGTCAGCGAGATTTTGAGCGGCGTCATCGAGAGGCGAGAGAAAAGTTTTGGGGAGAACTACCGGCAATTTTTGAGTTGGGGGCATGGGATGATCTGTGGAGTGAGATATAATTTTCAATCCAGAAATGCGGGGAGTAGAAAAATTGTATCAAGGATATCCAGAGTGCCCGGGCATTCAAAGGACGTACCACTGAGCCGGAGCTGTCATCGAAATATGATGAAATACTCGCTACTTACTCATTTTACATTGTTATTGCGCATTCCGATAGATGTTCTCCAACGGAATTCACCGCAACGATCGCTCTCCCCTTTGAAATGGCGGTTGGGGATGGTAGCATCTCACTGTCGTCATTCTTAATTGTAATTTCACTGATTCAGTAGAACACGGATAAATGTATGTAAAACCAACGTGTGTAGAAAATCATCTTGTGTAGGATTGTATAGAAACTTGAAGGAAAATGTGAAAGAATGTCGGAGACGAGGTTCTGATCACATGGCTAGATTACGTGATATGTTATCATAGCTGGGCGCTATGGCCGCCACTGCTACTCCTTCATAATCCACCACCATGGCCGACAACGAGATTCAAATAAACATCAAAGGTACGTATACTATTATCACTGTCTTCTAGTGCTCAACGTATTCAAGGTCCGAATGAACTCAAGCTTCAGATTGCGATAGCAACAGACAAAACTGTTATCGACCTTAAGCACGCGATTGCAGCGAAAGCAGATGTCGAGGCTGACCGGCAGAGATTGATATATTCAGGTATGTTGTCTATCACCTTCTTTCAATCTTTCCCGCTCATTTATACTAGGTCGTGTTCTCAAGGCAAGCGCAGTGTGATATGTTCAAAACCCCTTGCTCACAGGCATTGTAGGACGATGACCAACTTTCAATATACAAGATTCAGTCCGGCCATACAGTCCATATGGTCAAAGGCCAGGCTCGTCAACAAGCTTCTACATCTTCGCCTGCACCCCAGCAAATACCGACTATGCAAACGGGCCAGAATATTCACGACCCGCTCACCCAACTCAATAGTCATCTCGGCTTCGGTGCGATGGCGGGTATCAATCCGTTCGCTGACCTTGGAATCAACCCAAACGACCCAAACATGGTTCGCCCTTCCTTTACACACTCTGTCTACGCGTTTGACATCTGTATAGATGACGTCTATGATGAATGATCCTCGGGTACTGCAGCAGATGGCCAGCGCAATGTCAAATCCCGCCGTCATTGATCAAATTATTTCCATGAACCCGCGGCTCGCAGCAATGGCGCCTCAGGTTCGGCAGATCTTCCAAAGTGAAGAATTTCGGCGAATAATGTAAGTCTGATTTATTGGTCACTCATCTGATCCTCATACTGTTCAGGTCGAATCCCGAACAGCTGCAAAATTTCATGAGAATGGCCACTTTTATGCGTGAAGCCCAAGGCGGCGGTCCTGCCGCTGATCCTTTTGCATCGCCACCAGTCTTCCCAGCCCCCGGTGTGCCCGGCCAGAATGCCTCCTCCCCACCAACTATGAATACTGCGGCTGCCACGTCTAATACTTCTAACTTGTCTTCCATGCCTCCCCCTACTGGAACCCCCAACGCTACACCCGGTCCGTTTGGTCTTGACCCCGCGCTCATGCAGCAGATGTTGTTCGGTAGTGCGCTCGGAAACCCACTCGGCAACCCGCTCGGAAACCTTGGTTCTCCCTCTCCACCTGCTGATACACGGCCGCCAGAAGAACGATTCCAGGTCCAACTTCAGGTATGTCCAGGTTTGTTGAACTTGATGGAGGGACTGATTGTCGTGTCTAGCAACTTCAAGATATGGGATTTTCCAATGCGTCCCAGAACGTTCGAGCATTATTGGCAACAGGAGGAAATGTACATGCAGCAATTGAATATATCTTGAACGGCGGAGGATTGTAATGTAGATATATGAATCAATTGATGTTCGCGAGAGATCGTTCTTGCCGTGATATTATCGAAGTGTCAAATCGACTACTACCAAATAAAATGAAGTGTCTGATACGGAAGGGAGCAGTTGTGCTACGAATATCGTTAGCAGTGGAGTGCGATCAATGCAAGGTCAATATTATTAGACTATGCTCAAGGAATTGTGGCGAGGCATCTTATTATGTTATGTGAAGTAGGCGACCGTGCAGCTACTGTATCATACAATAGATAATAGCTACCTGAAATTTTATTGGTGACTGATGACTTCCCCGCTGCAGCACAGGAAAAGATTATCATTTTGTTTGCATGAGTGAGCGTGTGACGAATGTGACAAACGAGGCAAGGGTCTTTACTGCCTTTGCTTGAAACACTGATGTCCTCCTCCGTCTCCAAGACTCACGTCCAAGGGCGCCAAAATTCCTTTTGCTGTCTATAGATTATCATATTTGCTTCCTAGCACGTCCTGGCTTCTTTTCTCTCTTGTCGCTCATACAGTTCGCACTTGGCGCGGTTCGGTTTCGGAGTCCTGATGACCTACTAGGCACTGAATACGGTTTTATTGTCGCCGGAGTAGTAACGCTGGCTCTGTCGTTTCCAGAAGACAGGGCGAAGGCCAGGATTTTAGGATCCTTGTGATTAAAGCTGGGTTGTAAGATTATGTCAATTTATCCTAACCAAAACAGTACTAACAGAGTGGTTTTTGTATAGATAGGTGCGCTGGGGTACCCAATAGTCGAGCTTCTGGATTATTACACAACTTAGTTGTGACCGGGAACCGACTGTACCCTACTTATTTATCTCGCGCAAGCCTTGATATCTTCGGAGAATGGTGCCGGGCAATCGCTCATCACATTGTTTTCTTAGCGGAGGAGGTCCGTTTGGTGAGGTGTGTGTCTAACCAACTTTCCTTTTCACTATCATCATCATGTCGTGTATGCATCTCGACCAAGTCAAGTCTATCAGACCGCCCACTGTTCAGTCTGTCCATCATGAAGTATGTGCCCTCTGTTTCGATGGTCAAGTATGTTGACTCATTTATTATCACATGCCTTCTCATTTTGTATTAGGACTCACCCACGGGCGTCGATGTATGCCGATGCCTCGACTCTACTCGTCAACACGCCAAACTCCACTTTGACAAAACACACCACGGATTCACGCTCAATGTGAGACGCAAGCTCAAACCCAACGCCCAACGAGTACGTTTCATGTCCTCCCCCAACACCGCTCATATCAATCCCCGACGCCCAGGTCGAGGACGAAGAACCCCCCGCCAAAATGAAGAAACTCGCCATCGCAGAAGAACGCGAAGAAGACAAATACGAACACATCCTCACTCTCAAATGCTGGCTCTGTGATTCCTCGACCGGTGGTAAACCTATCCCAGACGCTCTCCAAGATCCAAAGGTACCATAACCCACCCACACTCATTCCCCAAACTGACCACAGCGCATCAGATCAAAGCCCTCACAGATGGAACCATGACCTCCCTTTCCTCCTCCCGCCAATCCGAGGTCAAAGCTTGGGAAGAAGAGATTGTACCCTGCGGGCGCGCGCTCCTGTTACAGAAAAAAACATCCGAACCTATCCCCGCATCTGGTACCTCACCACCTCTCTCCACCGTCTTATACTGAAAATACTCACAAGTTATGTCCAGGCCTCGCCCATTGCGGATCCTGCGATTTCAAAGAAAACCTCTAGCTATGCGTGACCTGTGGTTCTCTCAGCTGCGCGGCAGACCTCTCCACGGCGGATTCGGCGGTAAAGATCACGGCCTCGCCCACTTCAATGAACCCAAGCACCCTGTTAACGTCAAACTCGGTACCATCACTCCCGAAGGCAACTATTATTATTATCCCCCAAAGGACGCCCGTCCTGGCGCCGATTTCGCCGATTTCGCCAGCAAAATGCCATGCGGAAATAAAGCATATTGATGGCGTTTTATGCGATTTCGACATACCAACCGAAAAAAACATAGATATATTTTGTATGTTTGAGCCACCAAAAAAAAACTGCGGAACGCTGGCGAAACGCGCCGCGGAAAAAACATATTAGTCTAGTGTACATAGACATTTCGTACGCTTGAATCATGGAACGGCTGTCGAAAAAAAAAACTGCGGAATGCCGGCGAAACGCCAGCGAAACGCGCCGCGGAAAATTCATATCAGTCTATAAGGTGAAACATGTACATACTCCACACATCTGATTCACGCAAAAAAAAACTGCGGAACGCCGGCGAAACGCCAGCGAAACGCCGTGCGTAAAAGCATCTCAGTCCCAGAGATATGTCTCATACACTTGGCTCACAGAACAGCCGCCGAGATAGTGAGACACTGGCGGGGCGTTGGCAGGATGCCTAGTGGGCATTCCACTGGTAGTTTCTGCATGTTGGTGCATTAATCTGGAATATTTCCTGTATTTGAACATCAGATCGAAAAGCATGCGAAATACACATACAACGCAGGCGAACATTATATTTGGCATTGGCGTACTGGCGATCGTTCCAGATCGGCAGGAGGGGGGGGATCTTGTTCCTTTCCATTTGGAGGGGAGCAGAGGCATTTGGAACGCCTGCGTCGGATATTCAGGAGGGCCGGGAAGGAGCACAGGTGGCGAAGGCGATTGAGTATGGACCAGATTGCCGACGTTGAATAATGTCAGACAAGAGTCAGATATAATAGAAAATGCTCACGTTGAGGGGCTTTAATCACTTCCCGAATTGCGAGGCC
>MU151284.1:0-46738 GCA_015584085.1 Macrolepiota fuliginosa MF-IS2
GCAGCTAGATCCCAAGCCAGCATTACCAATCCATCCGGGTTCCCAGTACACAACGCCAATGCCATGGCCGTTGGGTACAGCGCTCAGGACGTTCTGATCCCGTTAAACCAAGTTGTCTGTCCCGGCGCACTCTTTCAAACACCTGTTCCAGCGCTCTGATGGAGAGGAGGGTAGATTCAAGATGGAGAGAATATATTGTGATCTAGAGAAGGACGAGCGAGTGCTAAATCTAATATGAAGAGTTTGGGCTCGATGGCCGTATGCTAAGTTAAAAGAGAATTATCTCTATGGGTATCTGGGGTAGTGACCTGAAACAAATATTAACAAGGAATGCGAAGCTGTGCCTATATACACCTCGCTCGCTGCGCTCGCTAGAAGTGCGTCAACCCTAACGAGACATATGAACGACAATAGAGGCGGTCCACAGACTTTTCCCTTCTATGCTCCTGTCGATCAACGCCATCCCTAACATTTCCCGACGTCAGGCGCGCAGTGGTGGCCCTCGAATATCGTTTTTCTGAGACCATCGAGATCGAAAAGATAGATCACCTGTGTCTGCCACAACATCCACAGCAGAGTGGCTAAAATGATCACTATCGCACCATCAACTGCGGTCAACGCAATGAGGAAGCGCGAGCTCGCCGTGATACCAGCAACAGGTATGCGCTTTGTGGCGTTGGCAGGAGAAGACGAAAAAGAGGTAATCGTTGTGCCGTCCGTTGAGTTGTCCCAATAGCCACTAAGGTAGGTTTTGGCGGCAGACTGGATGAAACGGTCCAATCTGGAGTTGATAATGTTCAAAGGTAATGGTTCAAGTGGACCACGATGAACAGGAACGCTCTCGCTGGTGAGGTTCATGATGAATAAGTTCAGCGAGGACCAGTTAATCACGTTGGGGGTGGAGTTAGCGGTCACGGATGTGGAGTCCGTTGCTGAGTGCAGCGCGAGTGATAAGACTCTTGCAGCGGCTTCATGATCAAAATTCCCTACATCTTTTCCCCCAGAGCGTAGGTTTGGATTGAGTATCCTTCCATCGAGTACCACTTCTGCCGGCGATATCGTGATATTTGGGTCACAAACAAGGATTGCCCCAGTCGTCACGTTGAACATTGGGAAGGTTGGAACATTCCCAAGATCCAGGGTCCCAAGCATTCCAGGCCACAGTGGTTCTCCGTCCGTAACGAATGCAAAGGCAGCGGTCGTATCAAGTATGGTAGTACCGTTGGCTGAAATGCGATCAATTTGGATAATTGCTGCAATCCCAACGTCAAATTCGTCAGTCTTCGTTCGAAATCTCAAAAGGCCGAAAGCTTACATGGTACATCGGCACTCTTGAACGCAGTCTTCCACCTATACGTTTCCTGATCTGCGAAAAATGTCCCATCGAGTCCGTGAAGGGCATCTTCACCCCCTTCTCCCAATGTATATGAACCGTTTGCCGCCCAAGAGCATGCATAATTGTATTGCGCAATATTGCTGCTGTAGTCCAATTGGAATTGATCCAATGCGTCGGTGTCGTCAATTTTACCGCTGTAATGTACCCATGGGATAAGGGTATTCTCGGATTGCGCATTGAACCCGATGGGCGTGCCTAGAAAGTACTCCATTCGGGTAATGAACATCGTCTGTTCATTCATCGCGGTCCCGTGCACAATGTTTTTGGTTGAGTCCACGATATTTGCCACTTCAACAGCTACCTGTTCTCGTCTGTAGACTATGTCGACGGCGAGTGTACTTGAACCGAGTGGCACAAGCACCAACGCAACCAATACAACCCCAAACATTAGCCTGTATTCCCAACTTGCAGAACGAGTCAGGAAGTGACGAATCCGATCAAGTAGTCCACTTGTGACTTTCGAAACTCTTTCTACCTTTTCAGGCTCTTTTATACGTCCGTCCGGGTGGCGGCCATGATAAAGATATTGCGCCATAAATTCTCCACTGCAGACGACGCCAATGAACTTATTGACGAAATAGACTGCCAAGGTATGCCAAACTGTTGAGATAGATGTCATGCCGCGTCTGGCGAGGCTAATCATCGGCGGTGTTTCGTAGGTGTGTGAGGGGAGCGAAATAATGATACTGTCTGTTGCGGGGATATTAAGGAATGAGATCGGCTTGGCGGTGGGGGCACAGCGGTAGGCAAGGGTGAGAAACCCCCCTTCGATGAGAATGAATGCGACAGTGTAAAGGAGGAGGTTTCGTTTGAGATGATCATTGCGCGGACGCCCCGGGCGTGCTACGGTGAGGGTAGATTCGGTATGTTTATCGGAAAGTGGGTTCAATACGACAGGTGATTTTTCGTAGAGTGGCAATTCTTCTAGGGGGGAATAGCGAGTGTTGAAATGATTGTTAGCGGACATGTTGCAGAGGGAAAGGCAAAGAGTGCTCACATTTATACATCAAAGATAGGCCCATTCGGGGATAACATGGGCGCATTGCTTTGCTCCTGGAGATTTTGGGCGTATCAGGAACCGCGCGGGCATCAACCTTTGCATCTCGCGCTGTGATTGTGCAATACTGCAATGATATGGGTTGCCTCGCACTGCCATACTGAACAATCACGATAAGATGAGGTCGATTTTACCTTAGGAATCGCGTCAAAAAATGTCTAAATGGGTTGGTAAATGCGGCCAAAGGACAACTTACTGGTACTAAACAACAGGAAAATGAAGGGGTTATGAATAATACTGAACAATGACCACCCGGAGGAAGCTACCTCATCGTAGTAGTGTCTCCCTCCCGAGTCCCCTGAGGTCCCCGGTTCCCATACTGGAAGTAGGAGGAAGATAAATTCTATAAACCGGTGCTTCGGGCGTATCTTTCTGATCGTCGTATTTGAGCCAAAATTAGCGCTAAAGTCAGATGCACTAATTTGGTTCGCGACACAGCCTCATAGGCAGAAAAATGTGAATTTCCATTCCAAGTAAGAAATCAGAGCCGTATGATACTGTTGGTGGTGTTCAGTTATCATTGCTATGGCCCAATAACAAGTTAATCCATACAATCTCCAGAGCAGGCCGATGAAAGTGACAATTCTTTCAGCTAGAGAACATAGACATGCTACTCCTTGAAACACCTGATCCGTCGACCAACAAGTTATCCTGTATAGATAAATCCATCAGGTATCAATCAGTTCACGATCACGATCACCAGGAATAGAGAAGCGCGTACACTGCAGCTAGATCCCAAGCCAGCATTACCAATCCATCCGGGTTCCCAGTACACAACGCCAATGCCATGGCCGTTGGGTACAGCGCTCAGGACGTTCTTGATCCCGTTAAACCAAGTCGTCTGCCCAGCTACGGAAATCGGAACCGAAGTTTCGCTCAAGGTGACACCACTGCATGAGCCAGTGGCAGGCCAATCGGTTTCGACGACCATGATATCCTGACGAGCGGTCAAATAAAAAAACAAAATCACCAAGAATACCACGCTACGTACCTTGTTGAACTTGTTGGCAATCCCAGTCAACGTGCTTTGCAAAGCACTATACTTCGCCGCTGAGTTATAGAACGGGTAGAACGAGAATCCAAACAAATCGAAATCGGATGTGGCGAACTGTCCAGCAAGGAAAATGCCGTTATAGAAAAAGTTGACACCCGAGGAGTCCCAACCGTTAGCGATATGAACCATGATTTTCACGCTTGAACCACCTGTGGCCGCGCGAACACCAGTGGCGGCCGAGTGCAGAAGCTGTGATGCGGGAGAAAAGCCTTGGGTGGAAATTCTGCCGGTGGGCCAGAGGAGTCCATCGTTTATTTCGTTGCCAATCTAACGAGGGCGAGGCGTCATTGGCTGGTTCGAAGGATCGGAAGGATATTATGAGTACCTGAATAAATTGGATTGGGGTGCCTTGGCTCGCAAAAGCGTTGACGACATCGCGAGTGTATCTGTTGAACACTATCAGCTCCCAAAATAATGTTGTGTGGAGGGTTAAACGTACGTCCAGATTTCCGTGTTCAGGCCGGAAAGGTCCGTCGGCCACGCAGACGGAATTGATTGATGCCCCGGGTCCGCCCCTTCAGTGGATCAATGTTCCGATTTAGCCATTCATTGCAAGTAAAAATGGTTATTAGACTCACAGGTGTCGCTATAGTGTAAGTCAACTAGAAGAGACATCCCAGCTGCAGCGGCCCTCTTTGCAAGAGCTAAGCCGTAATTCAAACTATACTGCGAACTAGACGTGCTTGTCCAGATCCGAATCCTAGCGAGGTTGGCACCATGGTTATGTAGAATTTTTTCGAAAGGCGTTACGGCTCCGCCGGACGTGTCTCGGTACGTGCGACCAGAACTTTCGAGGTTAGCGAGAGACGAGAAATCCGCTCCGCGCCATGTTATCGCTTGGACTTGAAGGAAAAGGGCGGGGAGGAGCAGCAGAAAGTGGAGGAAACGTAGCATGTTGAGGAAGTGCAACGTTGCAGTCGTGTAGTCCGTGGGTCGTCAGAGTGTATCGTTGGGAATATATATAGTGAAGGTTTCTTCGAAGATGATCCTGTACTATGGCATTCCCATATTCCGTCTACGAGTCAACTGGATTTGACGGGCCTTGGGGACCGCCATCGCGTGCATGTGACGAAACCACGATGGATGATATTTGGCCGTTAGATATAATCGGGGAACTTCGAGACGGAGAAAGCGGTCCTGGAGAAATCTGGAGAAATAGAATATCATGACTATCGTGGGTTTTGTGCTCATGTGATTCGATTTGTGATGAATTTGGTCAGTCGTTCCGTCACCGAGTTGACGTCGGTGAAATAAGCACATGTTGGAGCATTCATAACTGTTGTTGACCGAGGACTAGATGGTAGGTACTCGAGCTGGGACAAGGAATGTTCGTCTGAAAATGGGACTTACTAGGCGGACGTTGTCATGGTGCAGACCACTGTTGGATTTTTTCTGCTGTTGAGTGTGACAAGTTTCCATAGTGTGTAGGTTGTGAAGCCGCATCGGGTTATTAGAGCTCCTTCGACAACCTTGTTATATTGGTCGATATACATAATGGGTTTTGTGCCTGATAACCCGTCTAATAAAATCCATTCACTCATCTGTTTCACCCACCCAACGTCATTAGACCATGTCTCTACCTCGCCACTCTGCTTGATGTGAACCTATATCCCTAAATTCTCCTTTCCCAGACCAGCACGCAAACGGTTTTCTCCGACGCCCCGCTCGTTTGGCTTCCCGTGGGCTTCAGCGTACCCAAGAGGCTCTTAGTTCCAGGTTTTTCCCGAGTCATCATCCGTCTGGAGACGGGGGTTTATAAGGGTCCGAGTCAGCGAAAATAGATAGGGTATTGCGATTGTTGAGGCAGTCTAGCTTCTCGAACCGATGCTCGTCCTTTGTCGCGTCGCTTTCCTTTGTGTCTCCTTTAACGTCTCTCAGCGAGCAACGATATCCCGTAACCGTGCCTATTGATGTAGGCGCGAAGGATGCTACACGCAGGGGAAGGCGGGCATCATCAGAATCAATGCTCTTGGTGGATCCAGGACTGAAGGAAATGATGATGGACGTACAGGCCGAGCGCCAGATCGCAACCTGGGGGATCCCGAATCAATGACGGGGGTTTGTATTTGTAGATGGGGAGTGGGTGGTGGCAACATACTGAGTGACCACCGAGCCAGTGGCTATGATCAAACCGAAATAGTACGAGTACATTCGGAAAAGCCAGTAATAGGGCTGTCCTGGAATGAAAATAACAGACGTAACGGTGGTGTTAAACTCGATGAAATGGTGTAAGGAATGTTGGGAGCGTAATCGTTGGACGTTGAAGTATCGGAAGTAATTCCTGGTCGTTGGTAAAAGTGGCACCTCGGCGGAAGGGAAAGGAGTTATAGGTTGTGAGTGGATAAGGTACATGGGTTGTGAGGCAGTAATATAATGGTGTCAGGCGGATCGGCGGATTGCAGTGGGGCTGGTGACCTAGAACGTATTTCTGGCGGGGGTAAAGAGAGACCGGAGCATAGATGTATACAAAGTCATATCTGTGTCTTCCCGGGGTTCGGAGGGGGGATCTGGGCGCTCGGCTTGAGCTGGTCGCTGACCGGGTTTGGATTGGGGGCGACGAGGGCCTATTCCCTTAATTTATACAGTCTTCTGATGAGTGTAATTGGTGGGGGTGCTTCCACGCACACTTCCAGTCGATTCAAAAAAAATGCCTGGGGACTCGTTTCCGATTCAGTAAGTAATAACAGACTGGAATTGGCACTCAGTATTCAGTACTCAATACTTAGTTCCAGAGCTGATCAGCCTTCTATCAATTTAGATACCTACCACTGTAAGCTGAGGCCTGGCTGGCCCTTGAATCGCATATATCCGGCAACCGATCACGTTAACCCTCTCGACTTGATCGACTTTCGAGTTTCCCAGATTTCGGTTGCGTGTCATATTTGGACAAAGTCATGACTTTGTCAAGAAAGTCGACGGCTGGCACAGCACTGGTCCCAACTGACTTGTGCCGACATCGGTGTGGGATTTGCGGAAAACGAGGCTATCTTTCTTTCGAGAGAAGCACGCTCTTTGTGAGGAGCCCGGTGTGACTCATTCCTGAAACGCCAGAGTCTCCTATCATTATCTCCTAGGCCCTCCATCACATTCTCGGATTCACCAAACTTAATTGGGGTTGGGGCTTAAACATCTGGCCAAATTTATCCAGTCATTTCGAAACAATGATCCCGCAACAAGCATGTGTGCTATTACGTTAACAAGACGAGGCTCCGTCAGCGTCTTCACCACCTTCGGTCCATATTTTTCCGTGAGTATGTTCCTCTACGCACAATTCCCAAGCTTGCAGCATGATTCTGCATATGCGGCTAACAACGTGCAGCCCTGCAATATTTCTTTTTTCAGAGACGAAGTATTCCTGCGTGGGTTGCGGGGGATCAAACGCGGTCCCGGATCCCGAACAAAAATAGCTTTCGGAGAACGAAGTGCACTTCGTTTCTTTGGACGGTGTATCCATTCATTTAATTGCGAGTGACTCATAACTAGTTACCAGCTTCCGCCCATCGCGCAATACAACCATTGACTCATAATCGGGGGCTTGGAGCTTCTCGTGATGAACCGATGAACCTGAGCGGTATTATATAAAGGGCCCATGCACTATTAAATGTGTTCTCAACACGCTACTTGAGTTTCACATCGATATGCAATTCTCAGTGACACTGTCCGTGTTACTCTTGTCACTGACCGTGACGACTTTTGCTACTCCACCAAGCACAATTGTCGACTTGGGGTATGCCAAATATCAAGGAAACTTGAACAATGCAACGGGGAACCTCGAATTCTTGGGAATGCGCTATGCAGCAGCCCCAACAGGTCGGTCACTTGCATTTTCAATCACAACCGTCAATAATCTGTCCCCGAAGGCACCCTTCGTTGGAGGGCACCACAACACCCTCAAGAGACACCAGGCATCCAACAAGCCAACACATTCCCGGATAGCTGCTGGATAGAGGGACAACCAGGTCCACAACCCACACCACCATCCCTTTTGGATAATGGTTATCGCCAACAGAAGCGTGATGTATCCGCCTCTGAAGATTGTCTCTTTCTCAAGTGAGCACCTTAGGTTTTATTTTGCGGTTGCTCCAGCTGTGTTGATTCGTGATGCGTGTTTCAGTATCGTGACTCCAGCTTCGGGGGCGAAGGACTTGCCTGTCGTTGTTTGGATTCATGGGTAGGTGCTTTCGCTCCCAAAGAAGAATGCTGCCCATTCTCATATGTGTCAGAGGGGGTTATTTAGTGGGCAACACATCTACATTTGATGGCAATGATCTAGTTCGCCAAGCTGGTGGAGGAGTGGTTTCAGTAACCATCCAATACCGGTTGGGCGTATTCGGTTTTCTCGCTGGCCAAAAAATTCACGACGGAGGCGCATTGAATGCAGGACTACGTGAGTGTTGTGATGTTCTCCTTGTTAGTCAACATGTTTTAATGACGATGATTAGTTGACCAGCAGTTTGCGTTTCAATGGGTACAGCACCATGTAAGACTTCTTGTCGTTGATTGTACTGCAGCTTCGTTGATGCAAGTTATATATAGATCAAGAAATTTAATGGAGACCCTAATAGAGTTACTATCTGGGGAGAATCAGCTGGTGGGCCGCAATTTTGTCTAATGTCTCTGTTTGAGCTCATAGTTTTTCACAGGAGCTGGATCGGTTCTGCAGCATATCGTCGCAAATGGAGGACACACAAGTCCCCCGCTTTTTCGTGCAGCGGCCGTTAGCTCCACCTACCTGCCTCCCCAGTATGCATTTAATGACCGAATTCCTGAGGTTAGCCATCTTCTCGCGTACATCGTTATCTTATTTTGTCCAATACTCACGACCTCTATCAGCAACGGTTTTCCGAAGTTGTGCAAAGAACAGGGCATGTAATTTTGCTAAATTGGTACATATCTAAACACGAATGCTGAACCTTCTGATAGATGCTCTTCAGCTATAGACACCCTCGCCTGTTTGCGACAAGTCGACGTCGACGTCTTTGCACAAATCAACATCGACCTTGGCGGTACCAGTCTCTTTAAAATTCCCGGCTTTGTTCCTGTCGTTGATGGTATTTTGATCACTGAACGACCCACTCAACTCCTCCGCCAGGGCAAAGTTAATGGGGTAGGTCTCCTACGCATTTCTCTACTTCGTATGTGATACTGAATCGTTCGTATTAAGCAAGCTCTGCTCAGTGTAACCAACGCCTTCGAAGGTGCTATCTTCGTCGACATGAGCACCGCCGATACGGTCCAAATCCCGTCCTATCTGGCTAACCTATTCCCTGAATTCCGTGATGCCGAGATCATTGCTGGTACTGCCCAATATGCGAACTTAGGGGCACCAATTGATCAAGCAATTGCTATTATGGGAGAATGTAAGACGAAACCTTGGTATTCTTAAATCTATGCTTACCCAGGCGTTATTTTAGCCATTCTTATCTGCCCAGCGTACTTCCTGTTTCGTGCGTTCGGAAGACGAGGGTTTAAGGTAGTCTAAATATCTTTATGAAAAGACAATCTAGTACTGACCTGAAAAGGCCGAATTTGCTGTCCCACCCGGAGATCACGGTCAAGATATTAACTTCTATTTTCCCAGGTGAGTTCCTTCTTCTCTTGTGGATACTAAGAGTGCTAAGAGTCTAGTAGCGCGGGCCCCCCAAACTTCAACAATACCGTTTTCATCAATAATTTTGCTCAGTCATTCATGAACTTTGCCATGTCATTGGATCCCAACGTCAAATGGGACCCTGCGAACACCGTCCCTCAGTGGGCAAAGTGGAATGAACAAGGCCACAACGAGATGGTATTCAACAAAACGGATGCAGGTGAACCGGCGATCCATTCTGTCACCACCTCAACAGCCCTCTTGGAACGTTGCGAGTGAGTGTTTTATATCACTTCTCATACACCGGTTGACAGTAGGTACAGCTTTTGGGAGAGTGTCAGTGCATATTCTGCTCAGTAGGGTCTAGACATGGCCACCTCTGGAATGATCAGGGCTCGAGGCTTGCAGTTGTTAGATCTGCATCATTGACCGAGATCATCGCAATAGCTTCATATAATAGAAAATGACTAGCCAACCGATGCCAAGTGATATCAACTTCTGCGTGCTCATCATTCCTCTGGAGTAAGTACTTGCGCTTGGACCCTTGGACGCCCGTTTCTTTCTATATGTCACCGGCAAGAGGGATCAAGCGACGATGTATGATGAAGAGATGCTATCATGACATGCGAATGGTCCCATAGGAGCACTTAGTATCTCCCCGATCATCGGATATGGATCTGCTATTCGTTCGTCATGGAGACCTGATGAAAATACCTATATGGTTGACGATCAGTAGCCTCTCTTGCGTTATGGACCCACTACGATGGCATTGAAGGAACTCGACGAGACGACAACTTACGTACTTGGGGAACAAATGAGTAAAGTACATGCCTTTCACACTACATCCGAGGGGACAGCGAAGCTAGTTGGTGCTATGAATATTCTCCTTGTTCTTTCCTGATGGAAACCTATAAAAAAATCGAAACCACACTTTACTGATGGGCCTCGGACCCCGGGCCACAGTTTAAAGTTCCAACAGCCCATAGCAGAGACACATCATGGGCAACTGTTCCAGGACGTCCATCATATACATAGGAACTTGAAGATTCAATCAAAGGTGCCCACCCCACCTGTTCCCTGCTATCCCCTGAAGAGGCGAGCCCAACATGACTCCCGGTGATCATGCGGCAGACCTGAGCCCATTTGTCCTTGCCTTCGATGTTGCCGCCATTATCCTCATCATTCTGCTATTACTGGTGGTCTCTACTGCAGCACTTTCGCGTCGAGTGCGACGGAAACCTAGCTGGTTCAACATGATGCTTCCAGGTATATTTTATCAAGCCAGCTTCCTCCTCTTGCTCGGAGCGCAAGGTCACACTCAGCCGCCTTTTGCTCTATGTGCATTACAAGCTATACTTCTATATACACTACCCGTGTAGTATGCCTCACTCTTGTGCTACCTGGGGTGGAGTGCTAATTTGAAAAATTGCTAGCTGCGCAATTGGGCTTGCATGTTTTGTTTTGGACGTGAGGGCTTAATCTATCGTCTGATATTGATTGCTGATAGCAGAGATTCTAGTTTTACCTTGTGCTTAAGCAGATATTGCATGGCACTCAGCCGTCGAAGATGACAACCCAATTTGTGAGGCACCTCCCCTTATTTCCGCCACTCATAATAATGCTTTCAACCATAAGCTTCTTGTTGCCCCTTTAGCGACCTTCCTTAGTGTCCTTGCCATAGACTTTGTTGCATGTCCCACTCTCTACTTATCCGGCTATGAAACTGACAGCTCAACATAGCTAATTCTCGCTAGTCCAGGAACTAGATCAAGCCTAAAACCTGATGTGAGCGGACTTTACTGCGACTCGAAAAATTCTGCCATGTATGTCCCGTTCAATTCTCAGTCATTCGACGCTATGACGAAACTGGGAAGGGTATTTATCGCTGCTGGTGCATGCATTCCTGTACTTTTGATGTGGTTTTTTGTATACAGTAAGCCCTCTCCTCTGCCTAACTTCGATTTCCCCTTGACTGTATCCCTAGTAAAAACGACTTTACTTCTCCGACGACATAAACTCAAAATTGCAGCGTGTGATGTGCGCACGCGCATATCATCCATCTTCATCCGCACGAGTTTGATGACCCTCGCAGCGTGTGTCGGTTTAATGTGAGTCGGGACCATTTGTTGATCATTTGCCATGAAATCGAGTTGGCTGCTCATACATATCCCATAGCCTGGTTATTCGCGATGCTGTCGTACCTGCAACCAAGGAACAGCCCTATAACATTTTCCAATACCTTGTGTGTGAGTTAAAGTGCTATTAACACTTGAGCAAAAAAAATTCTGAACATCCCGGCCTTCCTCAGTTTCATTGTTGATCTTCACAATTTTTGGGACACAATCGGTTCATCTATTCCTTTCACTCAATCTCTCAAATTTTTGAATTTTCATTTAGGAATTCATAAACTTTTGGATGTGTCGAAGACCTGTCAAACCGCCACAACAAACAGTTGATAGGACGGGTATAACGTCCATGTAATCTTCCAGTCTAGTCGGGCTATCTTTATTCATTGTGCAGGCCAAGGGCCAATACCTTGCCTTTGTCGGCAGCTTTCCTCCGCTCCTAATCAGGGGCCCGGGACTTTCTACCGAATCATTAGTGTAGTTTCCAAAGGTTTCAATGATCCCATCATCAGACTACACGAACGTTGTCCTTCTCTACAAGGCTGATGGCGACAGTGTATACTTAAAGCTGGAATCTGCTTTTTATAGAGATTTTGTTCCAATGGGAAGAAAGCGAATGATCTTTGGTCGTGAGCTGGGGTGTTCGAGCCGGGCTGGTGACCATGCTATTCATTCCATCTCGAACATCCTGATGGCCGACCTAAGCATCATTGGTAATAGGGGAAAACATATAGTAACTTAGTTACTCCCAGCCACTTAAAAGTACGGCCTTTGTTGTCATACCACGAAGGTGCAGTGATGTGTCTGAAGGTTGGTTACTTCTTTCTTGTGGGAGGTGACCAGGATAGAACACACCCTCCTTCACAGGCCTGGTGAGTATATGATATATCATTCACTTCAATAAGGGCGCTTCATGTCAAAATAAGTGTTTCGTAGGTTCTTTTCAGGAATGTCGGCTCCACGCTAAAGTTCCTGGAGCGACTGGATTCTCAGGCTAGCTTCATTTCATATATACGTGAAGTTCGATCTGTCTTCCTATATCAAATGCACAGATTTTAGCTGGCAGTTGCTTAGGACTGGATTACACGGTACCTCATCTTAGATGGTTGGACTGGACATCATACGGGTTTGGAATTGTGATATGGGATGTGTTTGACCCAGACAGGGTGGAATTACCTGTACCTTGTTAGTGTCCAGTTGCAGTGGGTGTTTCCACTTAGGCGATGATCGCGTCGCATGCTCGGGTTGTCTTGGGACTACAACAAGGAATCCACCTCATAGAATAATAATGGATATAACGTAGATACCCCGAATGAATGACCGGACGGCATCTTTCGCTGCTTCTTCACCCTAGCGAACATCAGTGATGCGGCCAAATAGATTCGGGTAAAAAGCGTACACGGTATATGTTGGGTACAAGAGTTTGAGCTCAGGATTAATCATGGCAGGTGCCCGACATCCCGTATTTGTATGCGCACTATCAATTTTGAGGCAGTGATCCGAATTTCAGTTTGAGTCGATCGCCCATAGCGCCACGACCCCTCATAATCTATGTTCATGACGCTTGAGATTAGTTTGATTCACTTCACAACATGTCATTCCGGCATTTGGTCTTCATGAGACCCCAGGAAAACGCATTAGAGGGGAGAACAGATGAAGGAGCTAGCAAGCTCATCGGAGGAAACTGTGCCTGACGTCCCAGTAACACCACCAAGGTCGAAACCCCATTTTCTACCTTGCAAACGACGACATCCCCACCACTTAGTGCAGATACACAGCCGGATTGACTGATAGTCAAATGTTGTTAGGGACTTAATTAAGAGTATCAGATAAGATTGGGCTCACTCGAAGAAGGTGAACACAAACCCGACTCGTCGTCGAAGAAGCTGAGGCCCTCCGTGAAGTCGATGCAAATGGGAGGGTTGATGGGGATGGTGATACATCCTTAGAAGTCAAATGAAGTGCAAACTCGGACCTGTGCGGTCGAACAAAGTGGGTGTTAGTCAAAGAAGCTAATGAAGACCGGTAAATGAACAGATATCTTCGCTTGTTTGAAGGTTGTTGGACGCTGGTGCAGCGAGTGCCAACGTTGCGATTCCAGATATGACCACAGCAACGGCGATAAAGGATATGATTTTGTTGAACATTCAAGTGGCTTAGTATGTGGCAATGAAATCTCTTAACGAAGCATTTATTGATGTGTACAGTCGCCACTTTCCCCAGTCCTCTGAAAACCCGCACGCGGGGTGTTTGCAATGTCCCAGCGATCGTTTTCCTCACACCTCATCATCGGGGTTGTCAGAAGTTAAGTCGCGCATGACATACCTAGCTTGGTCTTGCTAGTGTATATCTGCTGTGTCTCACTATTAGCTGCGAGTTTGGAAATGTGGGGTTCATTATTATCATCGTTATTGTCACCCTGACGATCGCTTGCCGTGCAGCTACCTAAGTTGGGATCGCGTGAGCATGGGAAGCGGGCCTCTAGTCGGCCGGTACACCGGAGGATGCACTAGAGATTGATAGAAGGGACGGTTGGACCGGGCCGGGACGCGTGGACGCCTGAATGATGGTGATGGCCATTTAGAAGTCCTTCACGCGTACCCACAATTGACAGGCTAGTTATCGCTGGGTTTCTCATCTGGCATGGGCTCTAAACGGTCTGCCACCACGCCTGGCAGTGGTTTTCCACTTAATCCATATGCCTCTACTGTTCTCAACACTTACGCCGGTCCTCCAAACCCAAGCTCTGGCAACTCTGGACGTGTTACTCCTGGCACTTCGCATCCTCCATTGACACCTTCGAGTCTTCAGCGCGGGAGGGTAAGCAGAAAGTCTACTCAGTGCTTGGCCTAAAATGAAACCCGGCTTTTTTTGTTCCTTGCTGATCCAGCCTTTGACCGCTGTACAGGTCGCGACTGCTCAGTCTCACCTCTTGAATTTGACCTCGAAACCTCAGCTGACGGCTCCACCTGCTCAGATTTCTCAAGTCGTTCAGCGAGCAGCAGCACCGACTCAGGCACCTCAGCCTCCACCACAAAATCAATCTGTGCTTCCTCCCCAAGCCCATCACCATCAGCCTGCGGCTTTCACGAGCCATTCATATTCTGCTTACTCCGCCAATGCAGACACGCGACATAGGGCAGATTCCATGTTGTCAGGTTTCATGATGGCAGTCATAAAAAAACTTGAAGACCTTCCTCAATTGACCACGGATGCTCTCGTTCCCAAATTTACCGCTCTCCAAAATGAGGTCGATACCTTGAAGGCGTCCTTCAGTGAAGTCAAAGGCGAGGTGGCGGAGCTGAAGGAAGGCGTTCAGGCTGTCGTCAATACGCATAAAGCCAGTCACAGCGCAACTACGGAAGCTTTGAAAGATTTTGCCGAAAAGGCTGAATCTCTCGAAGCTTTCTTTGGGGAGTCGGAGCTGGGTTATGAAGGAGATCGGAACAGGACTGTTATGGGCCGCTTGGACGAGATTTATCTCGCGCTTGGAGATGTTTTTGAGAAAATGGCAGACCATGAAGCTGATGGTTCGTCGGTTTTCCTTTGTGATCTCCGACATTTAGGTAGTTGATCCCGTTTACTTTTGCGTCTTAGCTGAGGGAGATGCTCCGGAACGCTCCGTGGTCCAACAATCCATTGATACCAGCCCCAAAAGGGCTGCCTTAACCTTGCGGACTGCGGCTCTCCAAACCTCACCCCTCATCTTGAATCCAGGATCTCAAAGTGTAGAAGGTGACCAGACTCAGTTACAATGCAGTATTAGTCCAATCCGGGGGAAGCAGGGCGATGTACTGCATGGATTCTCGCCCATCAACTGGACACAGGAAGGTGCGTTCTTTTTGTTTTATCTCTGTTATTTCGGGGTCTAAGGTCCTGCACTTTATTTTGTCTGGTCGTTGAATAGCCGGAGGTCAATGTTCGTACTAATTCTTCATGTCTACTTATAACATGATGCTAATAGTTTCTTAGCTTCGACGCATATCCTTCAGCCGTCTCCTACCTCACCATCTTTCCTTCATCCCGTTGGGATGTCTCTCAGCCAACCACTCAATCTGGAAGCAGTATCTCCCCGTATCTCACGCCAGACTAGCGAGGAAGAGTCTATTCTACCTCCTATGAACACCCAACCCCAACTTCAGGCCACCGAGCTTGAACCCCAGCCTGTTCTCGCCACTAAGACACCCACCACCACTACCACATCTTCAACAATAATCGCCCTCCCTACTACACCAGCGGCAACCCCCTCATTTCCTGCTCCGCTTCCAACCCCAGCCTCAGCCGTCACGAAACCACTACAGAACCCACTAGCTCAGCTTTTGCTTGGGGTGCCTTCGGGAACGAGTAGCACCATGCCGTCGCCTGCGATGACAGCTTGGAGTGTGCCTGAATTGGAGTATCCGCCCACGCGGGAGCCTACAGTCGTTCCTGGGGATGATGTGGAGGGCGGGGAGCGAGGACGGGAAAATGAGGATGAGATAATGGAGGAGGGTGAGTCTGTAGAGGCGCAGGCAGGAGTGGAAATGGAGATGGAAATGGAGATAGACGGGGAAGAAGAAGGAGAAGGAGAGGAGGAGGAGGAGGAGGAAGGGGAGGAGGAAGGGGAGGAAGAAGAGGAAGAGGTGGTGGAACTGGGAGCTGAAGAGGAGGTAGATCGGGCTGAAGAGGGGGGGGACCAGGAGGAAAGAGAAGGGGTAGTCACGAGGCGGGAACATGATATAGATCAAGTCGAAGACGAGAAGGAGGAGGAGGGGGAGGAGGAGGAAGAAGAGGAAGAGGGAGGGGAGGGTGTTCCACTGGTTGCGGAGGAGCCACCGCTGCCTCAGGCTCTGATTACTCCTGTGACGCCTGTGCAGGACAAGTCCGTGCTCCAGGACATGCAAATTGAGCGAGTGGAATCACGAGCAGGAAAGTTCCCGCTCTTCTTTCCAAGTCTCAGTGGCACTACGACTGCGTTCCCCAGTCCTGTTGCTCAGGTCACCAAAGATAAAGAAGAGGATAGTCCGAGAGAGGCAATTGTGGAAGAGGAGGAGGAAATTTCGGATGAAAGTGAGGCGGAGGAACTCGAAGAACAAGAAGCATCGCAGGTTTCACTACCTCCGCCTGAACCTACGCCTCATCAATCGCCTCAAAATTCATCACCTCGACATTCAGCCGCATCCCAGTTCTCGCCTCCGCATACCCCTCGACCTCAACGAAATCTCTCGCCTGAGCTTGGGGAACTACTTGATGCCTCCCGCTCCCCTACCCCAGAAGTGCAAGTCCCGACTTCTCCTATACCACCCCAAACACCAATCATTGATGTATCGCAACTTGTACCTTCACAAACTCCACAACGTCGGCGATCCTTGCCTCGTTCGCCTCATCCGTCTTCTGCCAATATCCCAGAGTCACCGGCCATCTCACCGCCAATGACACCATGTGCACTAGATCTGACGTGGTCAGAGGAGGTGGCGCGTGTGACGGTGCAGCTGATGACTTTGTCAGAGCCTTCGTCATCTGAGGATGAGGAAGATGGATTGGATGAGGAGGAAGATGAAGTGGATGAATTGTTGCCTTCTGAAGGACATCAGTCTTCGCCTGCGCCCGAACCTGAGCCTGAGCGTGCACTTGATTTGGGGTTGCATAACGAGCAAGAGGAGACGGAGGAGATGGAACATGTGCAAGAAACAATCACGATGAACGAAACCGAAACCCAAGGCGTGACGGCCGAGTCATCCATTCAGACGTTTACACCCCAACTTGAGCCAAAGGAGTCGTCGGTTCAGTCATTTGGAGACGTTAGTGCAAACACAACTGTGAGATTTAAATCTCCTGTTGTTGATGCTGAGAAATTTCATTCGTCGCCGGTTTCGTCTGGTGATGAGGTGGGGCAGGGGCAGGGTGATGTGGAGATACAGATGCAGGTTGATGACGATGGTGGTCGGCCTAATTTTGAACCGTACCACGAGGATGATACTTCACTCCAACTTCGAATCTCGCCTCCGCCGCAGCCACGACAGCAATCCCAATCCGAGCCGCAACCGCAGCCGAAGACCACCATGTACCCACCAACAGCACCCGCATCTCCGGCGAATTCTCGTCGTCCGCAAGCACCGGTAACACCCGTTGCGTTACCGGATTACCTCTCACCTGTGAACACACCCTCGCCCTCGCGAACACCTTTGCCCACACTCAACGGGCCTAGTGCTCGTGGGACTGGAAATAGGTTGAACTTGAAGAGGAAGTTGGAGGAGATGAGGGGGATTCAACAATCGCAGTCGCAGAAGACGCCTGTTGCGGGGGCGAGCTCGCGCCCCAGGATTGGGTCGTCCAGTGCTAAGACAGCTGTGATGGCGAGTGCGAGGATGAGGGTTGGGGCTGAGACGCCAACGCAAGCAGCTCGGGCGAGAATCCAACAAGGGCAGGAGACCCCGTCGAGGAGTAGGATGAGGATGATAACGGCTTCGGGTGTGGGAGTTGGGGCTTCTGCGTCACCTGTGGCGTGTGCGCCTACGAACAAGAGGAAGGAGGCTATGCTGTCGATACGGTCACAGGCTCGAACTCATCGAAAGTCAGAGGGTAGTGCTAGTGCTAGCGCAAGGGAGAGGGAGGGTGGAAGTCTTAAGAAGGCACGGAAGGAACAGAAGAGGGAGGCGAGCCCGATTTATATTTCGTCGACGCCTACGACGCCCGTGCAGGAGCCGGTCAAGAATCCGACTGGTCCTGGGGGAGAGAAAGGGGATAATCAGGATGTCGAGTGCATTGATTTGACGAATAGCCCGGTTAACGTGAAGGCACAGGCGGAGGCTGCTACGAAGGAGGCTGCACCTGCGAGTACGAGTAAGGCGGCGGGGACTGCTGCGAAGGAGACTGCACTTGCGAGTGCGAGTAAAACTGCAAGTATGCCTGTGGTTCTGGCGAAGACCAAGGCGCAGAGGGAGAGAGAAAGAAAGGAGGAGCAGGAGAGGAAAGAGAGGGAGGAGCAGGAACGAAGGGAGAATGAGAGAAACAAAAAGAGAGAGAAGGAAAAGACAATGATGCCTCCCGGCGCGGAGGACAGTGATGATGCGGATGTTATCCCGGCGAGAACATTCAGGAGGCCCCAGGTTGTGATGGACTCGGGATCTGACGACGAATATGATGATACTAGCCGAAATGTTGGAAGTGTCAATGCGAGCCCGGCGGTCTCGAGGCCCGGGTTGAAGGGTCCCAAGCTTGATCTGAGTATCATCGCTGCGAGGCAGGCTGCGAATTCGAAGGGGAGTAAAGCGACGACGAAGGTAAAGAGGAGGGGGAGAGCTAGTGCTGCAGGGTCGGACACGAGTGCCAGTGCTGGTCCTAGTACGTCTATCTGTGGCGGGAAGGATAATGATGAACCACCATTGAAGAGAGCAAGAGTACGCTCGGAGGGCCGGGAGTCTGTCGCTTCAAGTGCAGGTTCGGATTTGAGAAAGTCATCAAGGAAGATCAAGGAAGACAAAGGGAAGGAAAAAGAGAGGACTTCAAGGTCCAAGCAAAGGTCCGGCGGGATACACTTTGACCCGCCTGTTTCGCCGGTTAGAGTGTCGTGGCCCGTGAAGAAGGATCGGAAGCGATTCGACAAGAACGTGAGTTCTCACCTCCGCTAGTTCCGCATTCCCCGAAGAAGCGTCGGTTGACGGGTTATTCCTTTTGGTTTTGGGTGTAGTTCATCAAATGCGATATGTAAGGGATTATTTGGTATCCCAAGTCCGGAGGAAGGCGTTTAATATGTTATTTTTTGTGTTCATTAGGTGTAATTCTTGGTACCACAATGGCTGCGTCGGAGTACAGTTGGGGGATCCCCGACTGAATGATTCGGAGATATTTGCTTGTCCGCCATGTGTGTTAGGACGGTGAGTATGTCATACTTCTCTTAGAATATTGCTGATCAGTGGTGTTGAACAGGAGGCAAGGTACTAGATCGGTTCACTCAATGACATTCGCTAACCCTATATATTTAGGAGAAAGCAGTAGCCCCATGAAACGGAGAAACTCGACTCCGGCTGAGACTTGTGGTAGACCTGATTGTGCATTCAAGAAGAGCACGGCCGATTCAGACGAGTACTTTGTGAAGCGAATCATTGGAAGGAGGGTGAAGGTTGAAGGCGGTAGAGGTCGCGTGGAGGAGTGGCTTGTGGAGTGGGATGGGTGAGTTATCTCAACATTTGAGCTTGCAAATAGACTCAAGGATGCTATTAGATATCCCATTGGCGAGTCAACTTGGGAGAAGGAGTCGTCTATGGCTAATCCTACAGAATTGATTGAGAGCTTCGTTAATGCTGCTGAGAAAGAAGGCTTGGACTTGGATACGGATCCAAATGCTACTGTTTTGTTAAAGGACGCAAAGAGGAGTGGATTCCGGCCCAATGAACGTTGATGGGTCAGTTTTGTGTTGTGCTTGTGCGTCTTTGGTTCTATTTTGGAGGTTTCCACTGCTACATTTTTTCTTTCTTGCCGACCATAGTTGGCCTTCGCTAATAATTGTATCATATAAATTCTCCACACCCATAGTGTCCTCATCCAATGCGTTCTGTCTGATGGAAAGTAGTGTTCTTTCTGCCCCCGCAATGCTAATTTTGACGGAGTGAGAGTCCTCGGTGCTAGAGTCCTGTACCCTCTTTCTCAGTTCCTCGGCCAATAATCAGCCTGTCCAAATTCAGTCCGTGCACTATCCGTAGTGAAGAATTTGCCAATGTGCTAATCTTAGGCACGCCGGCGTAAGCTTTAAAACCGGTGTTCGACAGAATCCCAGAGGGCATTGGTAATGAACGACGGAACAAAAATAGAGTTGTTTGGGACTTCTATCAAACTAATTGGCACAGTGTGGATGGCCATACTCTGCTGTTCCTCGTGCCAATCGGGAGTTAGCTGTGGGCGGCGATACATAGAGGCGTCCCGAATACTCAGCTATGATTGTTACTGTCGCCGCCGAATACGGGTGCAAGTCTAACGCTAAGGCCCTGGCCTGACCTCTTTGGGGAAAGAACAAGCTGTGTGATTTTCACCGTTTGGGTGCAGCGCAGAGCGCTCAAGAACGGCAGATAACATTTGCCCTGGGATCTCCGGTCAATAACCTGCCAGATTCTGGGTCGTCCACCTGCATCTCTTGCTGATTGACTAGAACCTTGGTCAAGATGCGATATGGCGCACTTCGTGCTTGGGATCTCGCACCAAATGACCAGTTGTGGCTGACCAGGTGCTGACAAAAGTGTCAAGTGTCTTCTTTCGCAGTGATCGCCCGTGCTTCTCTGTCCTACAGGCACGCACGACCGTTCACACGCGCCATACAGATCTAATTGAGGAACTTAGCGAGATACCGCAAGATCTATGTGTTCTTTTTTTGTTGTGCCACATAACACCACGCATTCTGACGTAGCTTCGAGTCCAACAGAGATATGGGGACTGTTTAAACTCCAACTCCGGCTGGGTAATAGTCCACCGATCCCGTCGTACGGCTTCTCGTAGAGTACAGAAATCCCAAATTGAATGGGGCTACGTCAGGACGCACCCCGGGCGGAGCCAAACCTTAGGAGATTATATCTCTCGGCAAACACCATTCCCGATTCAACTAAGGGCGACCATTTATTGCACCTCCAAACTTACTTAAACCTCCCATGCTCGTCCCTACAATCCATCCCATTTCCCCCCACAATGATTACAGACGCGTTAACCGCCTTCTACCAGCAGCTTGACCTCCGGACAGTGGGCTATGCCATCCCACTTTCTATTTTCCTCACACACGTAGTTCCATGGCTCTGGGATTCACATGGCATTCGCAAATACCCAGGTCCATTCCTCGCAAAGTTCAGCGACATATGGTTGGGATATGTCTCCAAGGGGGGCCACCGCTCAGAGGTTGTCCATGAGATGCACCGTAAATATGGTAAGTGTCAGATCCTTGTCACTTCGGATCTTAACGCGAGCTAACATTACCACCCCACTTCACCTCCGTTTGCATTGATACGAATGCTGTGATCAGGTCCCGTTGTCCGCATTGCCCCCGATCATGTTTCAATTGCGGATCCGGATGCGCTAACTGTCGTTTATGCACATGGCAACGGCGCTCTCAAATCCAACTTTTACGACGCTTTCGTATCAATTCGCCGGGGTGTTTTCAACGTAAGGGATCGTAATGAACACACTCGCAAGCGCAAAATCATTTCCCACATCTTCTCGCAAAAGAGCGTCTTGGAATTTGAACCTCAGATTCGTCTGTATGTCGGTCAATTTCTACAACAGTGGGACCGACTGTACGACATGGCTGTGAAAGGGATGTCCGGAGATGACGGTGAAGGTTGGGTGGGACGGGATGGAAGGCTCTGGCTCGACTGTCTACCATGTAAGGTTTGCACTATGCATGTTCTAGACTTCCTCTTATTGATGATGCGCGGTTAGGGGCAAACTACTTGGCATTTGATATTGTTGGGGATCTTGCTTTTGGCGCTCCTTTCGGCATGATCCAGGCTGCCAAAGATATTGCTCTCGTACCGAGGAATCAGAAGAGCATGATGGAATCATATGGGAGGGAAGCCAAGCAGGAAGAAGTTGTTGGTATTCCTGCGGTTCAAATTTTGAATGGCCGCGGTGAATTTTCCATGTCTATGGGCGCACTACCTCCCCACTGGCGCCCCATTGCCCGTCGCCTACCGGGATACGCACAAGGAGGGAAAGCCGTCAAGGATCTGGCAGGTATCGCCATTGCTGCCGTCTCGAAGCGCCTGGCCACCCCCACAGATCGTGTTGACTTGCTAAGCAAGCTACAGACGGGACGTGATAGCAATGGTGACCCTATGGGACGGGAGGAATTGACGGCAGAGGCTCTTACCTTGCTCATCGCAGGTTCTGATACTACATCCAAGTAAGCTACCCGCATTATTGTGTCCATCACAACGCTAAATTTATCTCAAGCTCAACCTGCGCCATCCTGTATTACCTGGCTGGGAATCGGCAAGCTCAAGACAAGCTTCATAAAGAACTCGACGAACAACTGGGCACCGAGGACGAATATGTAGCAACGGAAGCACAAGTTAAACGTCTACCTTACCTAGACGCTTGCATCAACGAGGGTCTCCGCCTCCACTCGACTTCTTCCCTCGGCTTGCCTCGGCTTGTACCTGAAGGTGGTATTACCGTCTGCGGGCAATACTTCCCTGGGGGAACCGTTCTTAGTGTTCCGAGTTACACCATTCATCGTGATCCCGAAATTTGGGGCGAAGACATTGAAGCCTTCCGTCCGGAGCGATGGTTCGAACGGGATCAAGCTGACATCCAGAAGACGTTTAACCCGTTTTCCGTTGGTCCTCGGTACGCAAAGTTTGCTGAAGCTGGCGGCTTTCCTCTAACCTTTCTGGCAGTGCTTGTGTTGGTCGCAACCTGGCGTCGTTAGAGCTGTCTATCATTGTTGCCTCTATCACGCGCCACTTCGATTTCGTTCTTGAGGATCCTAACCAGAAGGTGAGCAAGGGCGCTCGGGTCAATTAAATTATGTTGTAGCTGACGAATTTCCACAGTTGGAGACGCGCGAAGGGTTCTTGAGAAAACCCCTCGGATGCAGGGTTGGTATCAAGCGGAGAGACGTCTGAATTGTAGGAGTGAATGAGTGGAAGGGGAGGTACTGATATGTATCCTGATTTATGTGCTAGTATTTTTCATAGGGATTCTGGAATGGACAGTAATGAAGGAGACGAGTCCCGATTCAACTGTGTAATTAGTTTCAGTCAATTGTGCTGCCATGTCATCTATTTTTGTCCAAGCATTCTAGTCTTTAAGAGGTCTGTCTGTTCAAGGTCTCTTATTCGGGGTGTATTCGGGTACGCTTCCCTTGAGTCTCACCAAAGAATATGGCCTTCTCTTGTGACACAGCCGCCGAAATTTTACGATATTTGTCCACCCTTTCGCCTTTTGTTGAGTACCGTCGTTCCAAACCTAAAGCTGGGTTTACGTCATTGATGGGCGGGGTCCCGATTGAAGTCGCGTTGCAAGCCTAACTCGCCTTACCAAAATTCTAGGGCGCCGCTATATATGCCAGGTCACAACAAATGAAATGAACCTAGTTCTGGTCTCTTTCCTCCTTGCCCTATACGTGCCCACCGCTGGGCTTCCCGCTCTTTTTGATTTGATTTTCAACTCAGGATAATGGTGCAACCACGGTCTTTACTATTTACTACAGCACTCGCTGTTGCCCTTTCTTCTCCGTTTGTTGTTGCGGGGCCTGTGCAGAAGGATGGCATCGCTGTGCCTCCCAACATGGCGGGCAATCGTGATGCCGTGAAGCAGATTTTCATGGATAGTTATGAGGCCTATAAGTGAGTGTAATGCTTATATAGTTAAATTGTTATGTTGACAATGAGCAGGCAAGATGCTTGGGGACACGACGATCTCGCGCCACTTAGTAAAGGTAAGCTGGGGGTCGTGTTGGGTGGTTCCTTGCTCACTCTGACGCGCAATTCTTTCAGGCTTCGTCGATAGTCGTAATGGATGGGGTAGGTCTTCCCGAGTTTCCCAGACTAACTTCTATTCAAGCATTGCACCTGCTTTTAGGCGCTACCATCGTCGACGGGATGTCAACCATGGTAAGAAAATTTTTATGATATATTTATGTGTGTTTTGTTCATCGGTCGGTGTTTGACAGTCTATTATGGGTCTGGATGTACGTAGAAAGATCTCGTGCTCAGACTCACCCTTGACCGAACAAATGTCCAACAATAGAACTACCTGGGTGACGCTATCAAGTTCGCTTCCCAGATCGATTTCAGCAAGTCGAAGACGAGTGATTCCGTCAGGTAGTTGCTTCTCTGCGCCTAGTTTGAACCTAACTTATTCGGGAAATTGAATTCTAGCGTTTTTGAAACCACGATTCGGTACATTGGTGGCCTGCTCAGTACTTACGAGTTGAGTGGGCGAAAGCACCCCGAGCTTGTCGACAAGGCAAAGGAAGTGGCTGATAAGCTGGCGATCGCTTGGGTTGGGGTATGTGGTCAATAACGTAACCGTAGCAAGACCTCCTGAGTTCTGAGAATCTTCCAGGATAACGATATCCCATTTGGACACATTAACTTTGGCAACAACGCGCCCGACAAACAAAATGCAAGTCCCTATACGTTCTACATGCATTTTTCCTGACTGTTTTTTTCCAGTCCAACATCGCTGAGGCTGGAACTGTAAGTTCTTGAGTGCGGAAGTATTCGGTTGATATTGACCAACAGTAGCTGACTCTTGAATGGGCAACTTTGAGCAAATACACAGGAGACGATAAATATCGAAACCTCGCAGAAAAGGCGTTCCGCCGCATCGCCACCAACGTAAGTAAAGCCTACTCGAGCACTCAAACCATTAATTGATTTTTTGAAAGCCTTCTCCGTTACCTGGTCTCCCTGCCCAAGGAATAGATCCGAATACTGGTTCACCGGTTGGGGGCTATGTTGTACGTCCGGTTCATCTCAAGTATAGCTCTCTATTGATACTTGGGTAGACGTGGGGCGGTGGATCTGACAGTTACTTCGAATATCTCATCAAATATGCGCGTCTTAATAACACCGGAGAGGCGTTATGGGCCGACACATGGAAATTGGCTGTCGATTCATCCATTCAAACGCTTCTCAAGGTTTGTTTCACGGGTAGTACGGGCTGAATCATATTCACCGTTTTCTGCAGAAATCTACCGTCGGCGACCATAGTTATCTCACTGATTATGACTCGGAGAAGCGTAACGTCTATGTCAGTTCTCACCTCGCCTGCTTCCACGGTGGAAACTGGTTGCTTGGTAAGTCGAGCTCTTTGTGTATGTTGTGGTTTCTGATGTCTTTCAAGGTGGTCAGTTGCTCAGAAATCAAACAGTGGTTGATGTCGCTCTTCAACTCGTTGATGCATGCTGGAACACCTATGCAAGCACTGCGTACGTCTCGCAGAACGAGAAAATGTTTCCTGATACTGAATTCCTTGGCTCTCTAGCACCGGTATCGGACCAGAGGCTTTCGCCTTTGCTTCTGTTGATGGTAACTACACAGCTGGCTCCGCCCCTACCCCTGAACAGCAAGCTTTCTATGAATTGCACGGCTTCTACCCAACGACTGGTGCTGAATACTACATCCTTCGCCCTGAGGTGTTGGAGTCCAACTTTTATGCATGGAGAGTAACTGGTGACGCAAAATATCTCGACCGAGCTGCTAGCGCCGTGTCCAGTTTCCAAAAGTATCTCAAGGCACCAGTTGCGTACGCGGGGATTCAAAATGTGAACGATGTTAATTCTGGAAAGTTCAATGACATGGAGAGCTTCTGGTTCGCTGAGGTCCTCAAATATCTGTACGTGCCGATTGCTCTGTGATGCTGAGACATATTTATGGCGTTCGGCGTTCCTAGGTACCTGACCTTCGACGATCCCTCGCATATCAGCTTGGATGAATGTAAGTCCTGACACCACGGAAATCCAATGATTCTTTGCTGAAAAGCTCGCAGGGGTTTTCAACACCGAAGCTCACCCCTTCCAGATTCCTCCTGCAAAAGGAGCTTACGGGACTCCTAGCGGCCAGACCCCTCCCTCTCCAAGCCAACAGCACCCCTTTACACCGACTCAGGCACCCATACCAGCCTACAGCCAGAGCCCTACCCTTCCGGGTATCCTACATATTCCTGAGGGAATCATTAGGAGTGTCGCGACCGGAATTCTGAATATTATTGGGTTCCAACTCTGAAAATAATCGGACAGAAATAACATTTGCTAATATCCAGAGGAATGCGTTCTTATACTACTTGGACTATGTATCATGATCATCGTTGTTCCACTTATAATCCTTCTATTACTTCTGTTGGAGCTGTTATTCCAGATGCTGATATATCTTGAGAGATGAGGTAAAGACAAAACCAGTGTTCTGCGCCCCTTCTCACGGTTTTCTCCAACATCTGGAGCTCGCTTATGCTAGGGCTCCTCAGCTCTAAAGCCGCGTGTGTACGCATTTCAGTGGCCAGAACATTCCTCACCTCCGACATTCAGCAGACACTTTAAGCTTCGCATCGTAAATCACGAGTCGCGCCAGCCATGTGTCGAACCTGGAATGCTCAGGTGGCCTGATGCAATATTATTCCAGGCTCCAATCACAAGCGCTCCCGTACCTTTGCTTCTGCCACTTCCTCTCATGTCACTTTCTCCTCAGCATCGAGCCCTGACATGTTGCGACTATGCTTCCCACTAGCTGGTGCCCAGGGATCGAACAAACACAAGGATCTCAACTATACTGGTGTCACTGCTTTTCGGGAGGAGGTAACCCGCGATGGATTGCGGATTCTCATACCTTTTTCGCGAAATTTTTGATGCGATAGATCAAACACGTTGGCCAACCTTGAGGAATTCTAGCCTCAGTTGGGACTTTTCTTGCCATGCGACGCCGAATCGAAGCTCACTTGGGCCGAAGGCGGGCTTCTCCCAGAGCTATAAAAGACCAACCGCACCACATAGTTGTCGAGACTGTGTGGTTGACATATCTCTCAACTTGTTCGCCTTTTCATTATCCTCGTCGTTGAAGATGATGGTTATGACACCCTTGGTTACTTTGGCGTTAATACTTTCGTCGTCTGGGGTTCTCGCGGAACCCGTACAGAAGCCCGATATACAACTCCCGGCTAGCGCAGCTGCAAACAAGGCTGCTGTGGTCGACATTTTTACGAGAAGTTACAACGCATACAAGTGAGCTCCGCATTTTTCCCTGGTTAATTAGACACTAATCATGTATTTTTTTTTAGAGAATTTGCCTTTGGACATGATGATCTTTCGCCTCTATCCAAAAGCTTCTCTGATGGAAGAAATGGGTGGGGTAGGTCTTATGTTTCATTGTATATACGCGGTTATTTTATGGGTTACCTGCAGGGGCTTCAATTGTTGACGCTATGAGTACTATGGTAGGACTCCCCGAGGTTTCTTCGACGAAAGCTCGACTAATGCGTTGGTTTTTGTAGAGTATCATGGGTCTTGAAGTAGGTTCCTCTCATCTAAATGGTGTGTTTTTCATGATGCTCATTGCAAGCACTAGGATTTCCTCCAAGAAGCCATCGACTTTTCGAGTAAAATCGACTTTAGCAGATCAAAAACCTCTGATACTGTCAGGTACATGTCCTTTCTATGAAGGATGGTGAGCAAGGCTAACTAGAATCAGCGTATTCGAAACGACCATTCGATACCTCGCAGGGCTACTGAGTACGTATGAATTGAGTGGCAAGAAATTCCCCGCCCTTGTTGACAGAGCGAGGGAGTTGGGGGATAAGATGGCGTTTGCGTTCTCTCGCGTGAGCTCTCATTGTTCTGCTCTTATTGGAATTCTCATGTCCATGCGTGTCTTGTATTTCAGAATAATGTAATTCCATTCGGGTTCCTGAATTTCACGACCAATGCCCCTACTATAGACAATGTACGTATGGTCTCTGCACTTCTGCCAGCACGGTGGTCTGACGGGGAATGTCTGAGTAGTCTAATATAGCAGAAGCAGGAACCGTATGTTATTTTTACCTTGGTTCTTCGGCAGTCTGATCCATATCTCCGTTTTAGCTAACCTTAGATTGGGGAACCCTCTCTAAGTACACAGGAAATCAAACCTATGCAGACCTGACAATTGGCTCCGTGGCCCACATCGCTCAACTTGTATGTCTCTTGATCATGATTCGCATTTAAGAAGACTGATCTCACTACCTAGGCTGCGCCACTTCCTGGTCTCGCAGCTCAGGGGATTGATCCGCGCACTGGCAATTTTGTTGGTGGTTATGTTGTGCGTGTTTTCCCATTTGGTTGACAGTCGATAATCCAGTATTGACTGTAAGACAGACCTGGGGTGGTGGCTCCGACAGCTACTTTGAATATCTCATCAAGCATGCCAGACTTTCCAACACCAACGATAACTTGTTTGCTGATACGTGGGCGACCGCGGTCGATTCGTCAATCAGGACTTTGATGAAGACTTCGACCGTGGGGGGCCATGTTTATCTAGCTGACTTTGATGATAACAGGAACATCAGGCATATCGGGTCGCATTTAGCTTGTTTCATGGGGGGAAATTGGCTCTTTGGTAAGATCATATCTATAATGGTTGGTCTCGGACAGAATGTTGACGTGCTTAAATAGGTGGTCGCTTGTTGAACAACCAGACTATTGTTGATATTGGTCTACAACTCACCGATGCTTGTTGGAACACCTATGCTAGTACTGTGTACGTCTCCAACCTCCTCTCGCCTTATAGAAAAGTTGAAGTCTTGTCGCAGTTCTGGTATTGGCCCGGAAGCCTTCGCATTTATATCCGCTGACGGCAATTTCACTGGTGGTAGCGCTGCCACCCGTGCCGAGCTCGATTTCTACAACAAACATGGCTTCTACACCACCAACGGGGTCTATATTTTGCGTCCCGAGGTCCTGGAATCCAACTTCTATGCATTCAGAGTGACAGGAGATCCCAAGTACTTGGACAGAGCTGCATCTGCGGTGAAGAGCTTCAATGAGTTCTTGGCTACACCCAATGGGTTTGCTGCATTGAATGATGTAAATAACCCGATTGGTGGAGGACAAATAGATGATACGGAGAGTTTCTGGTTTGCGGAGGTGTTGAAGTATCTGTATGTATTGGAATAGGCGTTGTCTGAACAAAACTGCTCACTACTTGCTCTAGGTACCTTACATTCGACGACCCGAATCACATCAGTTTGGATAAATGTGAGTAACCAAACTCATTCCGTGCTGAGTAGGGTGCTCAAAAGAGCTCGTAGTTGTCTTCAACACCGAGGCACATCCTTTCGAGGCGCCGCCTTTGAAGGCTAGCTACGGTAGTGGCAAATTACTCGCACCGAAATCTGGCTTTGTTGCGAAGACAGGGTCTCCCCTTCCAGAGATCAGTCCCAACGTTAAAGTGGGACCGTCGACACACTTCCCAGGCGAGGGTTCCAAATAAAGAGCGACGATAAGAGAATGTTTTCCTTGGAGACTTGGAGCGTGAACCGTTGTAACTGTACCACAGAACATGAGAATCTTGGAGTTTTGTAGAAATAAACCTTTATTTGACCCCATGCATGACACACGTTAAGGAAATTAAGTTAAAATGGGGAAGGAAGTACATGGGTATTTAGTTTTTGTTCACTCGGCGGGTGGCAATGCTGCGAAGAGCGTATTTGCCAGTGAAGAGAGTGACGACGGCCAGGATGCCGCCATAAAGGAGGACCTGGCCGAGCGTGAGGTTGACCCAGTAATAGAAAATAAGGACTTCGTATGCGCCAAGACTGGCAATGAACGAGAGAATGCTGGGTGAGAAAGCGTGGGTGAGGCGGGGGGAGACCTGGGACCACTGTTGTGTCGAGAATCACGAATCAGTTAACCGAAGATGACTACGTGGGAGGAATGGGAACACGTACAAGTCCGAGAAGAATAGCCCAAGGAGCGATGACTAGAGCAGAGAATACCGCAGATACAAACTTGGGCGGTAATTTCTGATCAGGTCTGAAGGCGTGGTGAATCTCGGGAAGGGGGTGGAACGAGGCCTCGTCGGGGTGCACGGGCGCGGGTTGCGAGTGGGGGACGTGGAGGTCGAATAACTCCGCAACGACGGGGGAATATTCGGGCTTGCCAATGAAGAGGCTCACAGCCAAGGGCGCGTCGCCCGTCGGGGGTAAACTGTTGGGAGGCCTGGCTACGTCGAGTTGGAATTTGGCTTTGCCGCCTGGAGTGACACGGATGGGCTGGATACCCTCCTCGCCGGTCGTGGCATCGTAGAAACGGAGGAAAGTTTGGTGTGGCTGGAAGCCGTCTCCAGAGTCTTTGTCGATGACTTGGAAGGTGATTTTGAGGGTGTCGGTTGTGTTGAGGGCGACGGGCGATTTGGATTTCTGTGTGAGGGAGATTCTAGGGAGATTGTTGTTAGGTTTGGGAGAGGGTTATGAAATTGGTGACATACGGTTCTGAGCGGGTTTGTTCGCCCTTCTTGTTGAGGACTTGGAAACGAGGAGAGTGGAGAGTAAGAAGTTTTGCGTGTGCAGAGGCTACGAGGAGCAGCAGCGACGCGACGAGGATCTGCATGGCTGAATGAGTGTTGCCAAGTCCACGTAGAACTATTGACGTGTTATCACCCCTTCGTGGGAACTATGATATAACCTTATTTCGAAAAAAAGAAAAAGAGAAAAGTCCCGAGGGCGATTTGAACGCCCGACCCCGAGATCTGCAATCTCATGCTATAACCACTTAGCTATCGGGACTTGGGGATATTTCTGAGGTAATGTATAAGCGCCCATATCCTGATATGGCAAGAGGCAGCTGACGCGTCCTGAGGAATACGCGTACGCATTGATTATTACACCTACCGCCATGGCCGACGTCGAGATGAAAAACAAGGATGGAAAGAAAGACGAGGAGAAGAAGACAGAGGAATCAAAGACGCCGCCCCCACCCCCCACTCCTCTCGCAGAAATAAAGTCCAATATTGCACTCATTGATAGAGCAGTCTCGACGCTCGAACCCCGCTTCACCCATCGCGTGTTGAGGTCACTCACAGCTCTGCGAAGGCGCACAGATGCGGTGGTGTTGAGAAACGCAATCGATGAAATCTACCCCAAAGGTGAGTTCGTCGTTTCGATTCGTTGGTGAACGGGATTGTCTAATTACGCCGGGCGGACAGACAGTACTACCAGGAAATCTCTCCTTTCATGGCTTCCTGGGTCCTCTGATTCTGGGAGCTCTATGGATATTGACTCTTCGGGAAAGTCTACACCGCAAGAACCTGTACCAGAAGTAGAGGTGTACATCCGTCTGGTGATCATCTATACGTTGCTCAGCTCGTCGGAAAGCTATGGAAAGGCGTTGCAGCTTGCAAAGGAAACTGGGGAGAGGATCTTGGCCCTGAACCGAAGAAGTATGGACCCCATTGCTGCAAAGGTCTGGTATGCGGTAGACCGGGCATATGAGCTCGGTGGAGAGCTCGCTGATGCTCGACCGTATGTATTTATATTCCTCCCTTCATTCCTTTATTCCAGCCTCACAATAATTTTATTTCACCCCCGCTAGACTCTTGCTTTCCGCACAACGGACTGCTTCGCTCAGACATGACGACGAATCCCAAGCGGCCCTCATCAACTGCCTCCTCCGTAGCTATATCAATTATAGTCTCTTCGATCAAGCCGACAAACTCGTTTCGAAGACCACCTTCCCTACCAGTGCGAGCAACCCTCAATATGCTCGCTACCACTACTACCTCGGCCGCATCAGGGTCGTGCAACTTAACTACTCAGAGGCGCACCGAAATTTACAACAGGCAATTCGACGCGCGCCTCAACCAAGAACCGCACCTGGCTTCTACCAAGCCGTGCACAAATTCTTCATCGTTGTAGAGTTGTTGATGGGTGACATTCCAGATCGGAGTCTCTTCAGACACCCAGTTCTGGAGAAGGCTTTGACTGCTTATTTCGACATTGTTAAGGGTACGCACCAGAACTTCCCATTCATATAACCTCGAACTGATCACATATACCCTTGTTCTAGCCGTTCGCACAGGATCTCTCTCACAGTTCCAAGCGACGCTCTCCAAGCATTCCGCCCAATTCACAGCTGACAAAACCTACACCCTCATCCTCCGCCTCCGACAAAACGTCATCAAGACCGGAATCCGTCGTCTTTCACTCTCGTATTCGCGTATCTCACTCCGTGATATCTGTCATAAACTTCATCTTGACTCTGAGGAAGATGCAGAGTACATTGTTGGCAAGGCTATCCGTGACGGCGTAATTGAAGGAAGGATTGTTCACGAGAGTGGTTGGATGGAGTGCGCTGGTCAGAAGCGAGGGTATGGGCCCGAGGTTAGCGACGTATTCGGAAGGAGAATTGCGTTCTGCTTGGATTTGCATAACCAGAGTGTCAAGGTACGTTTCATCATCATCCTTACTCTCGTGAAGCAGAAATGTTGATATATGCGCGTATTATAGGCTATGCGGTACCCCCTTAATGCGCACCGGAAGGAACTGGCCGCCGCAGAGGGTGCCAGGGAACGAGAGAAGGAGTTGGCAAAGGAGATTCAAGAAGGCGAACTGGATGATGAGGACTTAGGAGGAGATTTCTAGTATGTGTGTGTTTGCAATGTCGTGTGTAATCATAATCGCAAGTTTTTCTCTCGCTTCTGATTTCTCGTGTGATGATTACTATGAGATACTAACCCATCCAGCGCCCATCAGTTCTGAGTCTCTCTGCTGGGGGGATCAAAGTACTTGACGAGACAATGACAGTTGTATCCTTCAGCATTGGGCGGGCCTGGCACATGATCACTGCCAACAACCCGGTATCCAAGACGTTCGTAAATGATGAGCTAAATATTGGTTAATTGCTGAGTTTCCCATTGTCAATGAAAATATGATACCCACGTTTTTCTCACTTTCAGCCTCGAAACACGTCGAGAGTCCTTGAGCGGCTGCCTATGGATGTTTTTGAAGTTAATCTCCCCAGCTCGAGCATTCACTAAAAAAAACATCGCCAGTCGCTAACCTGATCTTCACCGATCTTCACCAACAGCCTGCTAATTCCCTTCCCCTGAAACCTCGGGGCCACAGCGAGCGAGTACAAATTCCAATTGTTCACCTTGAAATCCTTTCCCAGGTATTTGTTACTCGTTTCCGCATTCAGTGGCAAGAGCTGCGACATTCTATAAATGAATCGCTCCTACCCACACGGTACCCAAACAGAAACGAACCGTGTTAATCCACCATGCGTACAAATCTGGATCGATCTTTTCAAGTGTGGACATGAGTTCTATCGCGCCTTCTTGTTGTTGCTTCTCGCTGAGATAGGCAAGTCAGCGATAAGCCACATCTGGAATAGCCCACCGCTGACAATATGTAGATAGATGAACAAACATGAGGTCAAAGAAGTCGAAGAGGAGAGCCCAATGGGGGCGCAGAAGAAGCAACAAGGGATTTGAAGCAAAAGACACGCACTCGGAAAGGAAGTCATAACCGGGTGGGTACCACACGGCCGTTCCGACGACTTCGTCAGTCTCGGTCAGCGCTACATAGAACTTTCCCCCGACGATTCCTGCTCTGATGCATGCGCGGAATGTGAGCTGCCGGAGCTCGTGTCGGCCCCCTACCATTGCGTTTGTGACCGTGTCTATAAGTCCGCGGTCGGTGAGTGTGCGCGCCGATGGTCAGCGTCAGGGTGTCGGGGATCAACGTATTGTTAGCGAGTGTGTCATTCGAGGACACAGACGGCAGGAGATGAGTATTTTTAGAGCGACGTCGAGCCCTCTCTAATTAAGTTCGAGAGCCCGGGGGCTATACTGCCCAATGTCCATCTTTTTTGTGCGATGGACGTCTGTGCCAACCTCCCAGAAATTATTGAAGGCGGCGCAGCGATGGAGGGATGATGAGTCAAGAAACAACATAAATCGCTTACCGTGTTCGTATGCATCCAGGAGGACGATCTCTGCTTGGGCCGCTTTGGGATCTGTGTGAATCGCAGGAAGTTAAGGATCGGTACTAAGATGCTCAAGAATAAATTATTCGCTCCAAAAGATTGGAGACTCAGGCCAAGGAGATAACTGAGAAGATCATGGGCGGGTGTAGAGCGAAGAAGCAAAAGCAGATGAATGTTCGCACCATCAAGTTCTATCAGTTGCGCGATGCGGTACATCTCGGGTGCGGAGGTAAAGGGAAATCAGATACGAATATGTATGACCCCGTATGTACGGGTATAGGTTGAATGAGCTTCTTTTGTGGTATTCTGCTGGTCTCGATCTGCTGCGTATGACAGGCTCTTTATCTTGTATCAGCATTAGCTTCTTGATGCAATGATTGATTGATTTCATGGTCTCGTCGATATGTTGTTGACATCCTCAGATATGGGTCGAGCTATGAGCGCAGCAGTCCAGGAATAGGGGGTACATTCTCAAGATCTCAAGTTGTTGGAGTCGAATAGCATGTCATTAAGATGTCATTAAGGTATGTGTGCAATGTAGGGCCATCATTTGATGTGAATGGAACGGAGAAACGGAGAGTTGGACACCTCTTCGTGCGCGCTCGTGATTCCTCCTGACATTGTTTTGTAGGAATGATACAGCAACGCGCCACTCAGCCCATGACTGTTAAGCGTCTTCTGTTCTCCATTTCACCTAGTCACCAACTCTTCGCCACCGCCGCATCCCGTTGCTATTTCAAGGTAAATGTCATACCTTCACCTACCTCAATCTTTTATAAACGCACTTGAGTAATGGGGTGTTTGCCTGGCTATCTCACTAAGGGGCATCCAGAACCGAAACCGACTTCGTTACGATCAGCCGCAGCTTCTCACGTACAGGCAGATTTCTCTTGTACTGTAAAAAAAATGGCAAGAATGATACAGAATCCTCAACCGCCCCCTCCTCATCAGCCTGGCAAGTGACCACATGACCATGGAGCCCCGTGTGCGAGATTTTTATTCCGCTAGTATATTGGGTGTCATCTCTAGGCCTCATGAACGATTTAGAATTCTAACCACCTCAAACAGGGAAGGTGGAGTCGGAGGCAACTATTTTTGAATTTGAGGACGGGTCGAACGCATCCGTCTGATGACCTTAATTTATTGGCTATACAGACGACCTGATAAGCGAAATCGGATGCAGAGGGCAGGCAGCTGAGCAATTCGGTTCCCCAACTATACTGATGTAGTCGTGAGATATTGCTAGGTACTCTAAGTTGCTGGTAGTTCTCTGATTTTTTCAGACACGTAGGTATGGACTTTAAGACTGGAATCAACTCGACACAAATACTTACAGGCGACGGAAAACTAAAATTTGGCTACCCCATTCGTTACAACATCAACTGATCCTCTTTAAAACCCCTTTAGAATATTCCAGTATATGTGGATAACGTTGGTTCTTGACATGGGCCCACCGCGTACCTGACCCACTGGCATCATGTTTGTTTGATTCTTGGACTGGAGCGCCTTGAGTGAGTACGGCTACGACAATGACACGCACTAGTGAAATAGTGTCACGAGATGGTAGCTCTTGGCTAGTAGTGGTGATAATGAGATGGAAATTATTCCTAGGTGTCTACTGCGGTCGTATTCTATAACCGGAAGAAGAATCTCAGGTGTGTCATGACCTCTGTACGCAAATATCAGACCAGATATCATTTGCTTGAAAGAAGTCCAATTACTCTTAGGGAGGATATAGAATGCTCATTTCATGAAGGTCAGAAGGGCCGGGGTGGGTTGGTGAGTCCTTACATTGAGTGTATTTTCTAGCTGCCCTTTTCCCCTTAAAGGATACATATACAGGTCATGATCAGGTTCCGAGGGTCCCACAGCCCAATATTGCCCACAGCACATATGTATCGGTCAGTCACCCATCAACTCTGCTTTTCCCTTGCCGCTATGGTCGGATAAGTCAGTTGGTACCAGCCTTGCAAACGATCTGACGACCTACCACTGATCGAGTGGCCAAACGGCACTATAGGGGGATACTATCTTCGGAGAGAGACTCTAAGCAAAGTTGAGCCCAAATTCGTCACATCTTGTAATGATCTACATGCCTAGTCCTCCATCCGCCTCAGCCTCCCCCGTTGTCGCACCCTGGACCGGGTATGCTGTGGCACGAAGAATAATAGCATATACGAGGAACACTTGGTAGATGATTTTCATGTTGCTTCGGTAGGTTCTGTGGGGCTGCCTGGTCGCAATTTGGAATTGCCGGTCGGAAACAGCACATTTATACTCCTGGGCTTAGCGAAGGAGTGTGCTCATGTAATTAGCGGCCTGTACGGCCTTGGAGGACCTTCTACTGGTTCTTTTTTACTGGAATAGAGGTTCATCAGGTCACATATGCTGGTTTGTGACGTCGTCCCCACTCGTCAAACATACTAAACCTCAGATAGTTCCTAAGCCTCATCATAATCTTGTTCTTTTTGTCCCCTCCAGAGTAGCCCAGAAATGGTTTTGGGGTATATTTGGATTCCTACAGGTCGTACGCGTGCTTCCCGCGCGAACTTGAACTTAAAAAGCGTGAACGGGAAAGACTACCCCGGAGGGAAAAGAGACAATTCATGTCTACCTCCCAATGGCATTACCTCGAGATAATCACGCCGGCCTGGCAGCCTCCGATAACTTTGGCTCTGTTCTGGATGACTGGCCACCTGAAGAAGACCCAAACAACGAGGCAATCTCTCGCCTGATTTTGCGCGTTGTACGGGAATGGGTTCCACATCTGCATATTGGAAGATAAGCAAGGGGGACTATTTTGGGAGTATTCATGGCCTTCTTTCTCCCAGGTTTTCTCGAAATGACATTCTTGCACCTTACATGATGGTTCTTCGCCTCAAACACCTCCATGATCGGGGCTAATAGGTTGATGTACGGCTCTCACGGGGAGCATATCGGCTACTAGAAAACGTCTAAACTTTTCAATGTGGACAGCAGCAAAGCCCCTAGCAATCGGTTTGTTAATGTTGAACCGGAAACAGTGAGACGCTCTGAGAACCACATGACTCAAGCGCTCGTCGCCTCACGTGACGATAGATGCTAGGTCGGTCCGAAGGCACGCAAGTGTTGATATCCATACTTAATGCCTTTGCTGCGCTAGTTCTTCTCAACATTGTGTCGAGCACATTACGTTGCAATGGACTTCAAACACACAGTAGGGGGTTATCAACTCTGGAGCTATTTTGGTTACTGAAATTTGCGTTGGCGATGACTATCCCATAGAACTTCCGCTGGAGGAGAAATTGCTGCTTGTGTCCATGATACCTGAAGGGACTGTCCACTACAAGCTGAACATTTCCGATCCTGTTGCTGAGTAGGAATGGGATTCTATCATGCTCTATCCATGAGGATTCGGTAGAGTTCATCTAGGCCCCGAGCGTCGAGTTTTCAACATTGTCTTTTGGCATCAGGTGCATTGCCTTATGCCTTTTTAGAATAAAATAAAATCCAAGTTTATTGCAGAGCACATAACTATTACAAAAAGGGGAACATCACCTTATGCCAATGGAGCATGCAATCCAGAATTGCTTCCACCCCCTTTCAATGCCCGGGCATGTCAGGCGCTGTCTCAACATATCGTGGGCTCTTTATCTTATACCAGCGTATTGATTGATCTCATGGCCGTCGATATTTCGTTGACATCCTCAAATATGGGTCAAGCTGTGGGCGCAGCGGTCCAGGAACCGGACGTACATTTTCAAGATCTCAAGTTGGAGTTGAATAGCATGTCATTAGGATGTTGTTAATGTGTGTGTGTAATGCAGAACCATCATGTGAATGGAATGGATCAACAGAGAGCTGGACACCTCTTCATGCATGCTTAGGACCCCTCCATTTGACATGATTTTCTAGGAATGATACAATAACGTGCCACTTAATCCATGACTGTTAAGCATTTTCTGTTTTCTGTTTCACCTAGTCCCCAACTCCTCGCCATCGCCATGTCTCGTTGCTATTTCAAGGTGGATGTCACATGTTCACTTTTCCAGATCTAGCCATATTTATAAATGCACTTGAACAACAAAGTGTTTATCTGGCTATCTTGCTAAGGGATATTCAGAACTAAAAAGAACTCCATTACAGCCAGCCACATCTCACGTCCAGGCAGATTCCCCTTGTGCTGTAAAAAAAATGGCAACAGCGATACAGAACTCTCAACCGCCCTCTCCTTATCAGCGTGGTAAGTGACCATACTACCGTGGAACCCCGTGCGAGATTTTCTATTCCACCAGTACACTGGGTGTCACCTCTAGGCCTCATGAATGAGTTAGAATTCTAACTGCCTCAAACAAGGAAGGCGGAGTTGGAGGCAACTATTTTTGAATTTTTGGGGTGGGTCAAATGCATCCGTGCCCTTAGTTTATTGGTCATACAGACAACCCAATAGGTGAAATTGGATGTGTCAAACAGTTTATCGATTTTTAGGACTGGCTTTAACTCGATGTAAATACCTACAGGCAACGGAAAACTAAGTGCCAACCGTTCCATTCGTTATAATGTCAACCGATCCAAAATCCCCCTGGAATACCCAGCAAACGTTAGTTGCGGTTCCGAAGGTCCCGCAGCCCAATATTGCCCATAGTACGTATGTCCCGGTCAGTCACTCATCAACCCTTCTTTTCTCTTGCTGCTGTGATTGGATAAATCAGCTAGTACTAGCCCGGCGCTCTGTAAACAATCTGACGACCTACCACTGATAGAGTAGCCAAGCGGCACTATAAGGGGACAGCATCTTCGGAGAGAGACTCTAAGCAAAGTTGAGCCCAAATTCGCCATATCTTGTGATGATCTACATGCCTAGTCCTCCATCCGCCTCAGCCTCCTCCATTGTCACATCTTGGACCGGGTATGCTGTGGCACGAAGAATAATAGCACAGATGAGGAATACTTGGTAGATGATTTTCATACTGCTTTGGTAGGTTCTGGGAGGCTGTCTTCATCGTAATTTGGAATTGCTGATCGAAAACACTACTTTTATACTCCCAGTAGGCTTAGCGAAAGGGTGTAGTAATTATTGGCATACACGGCCTTGAGGTACCTTGTGCTGGCTCTTTTTAATTGGAACAGAAGTTCATCAGGTAACCTATGCCGGTTTGTAACATTGTCCCCACTCGTCGGACATGCTAAACTTTGGATGACTACTAAGTATCGTCATAATCTTGTTTTTTGGGGCCCTCCTAGAGTAGCCCAGAAATTGTTTCAGAGTGTTTGGGATTCGTACAGATCGTATGCGCGCCCTCCGCGCGAACTGAAATTCAAAAAACGTAAGCAGGAGGAGCTATAACAGGAGATAAAACCTATGTACTATTGTAGGTTGGTAGTTCGGACATGTTGGCAGTTCAGATGAATGTTCGGATCATGTGTAATACTCTATTAAATTTTCTAAGAAAAAGCTTAGAGAAATCCACATTTGTTGTAAAAATCATTGTGCACACATCGCTTCAGCAAGAGGATGTGCGGATGAAGAGGGCGTTGACAAGCCTCAATTACACTTTGTCACCCTCGCTGAATCGCATGACAGGAATACCGTGACATGATGTGACCGTCCAAACTGCACTAAGTTAATAGAATATATCTCCCAATGGCGTTATCTCAGGGTAATCATGTCGGCTCGGCAGCTTCCGGTAATTTGGCCTGTCCTGGATGACTGATGTGGCCATCCGAAGAAGACGAAGACTCAAACAATGAGGCAATCCCTCAGCTAGTCTTGCGCACTGTACGGGATTGGGTACCACATCCGTATGTCGGAAGATAAGGAATGGAACCATTATGGCAGTGTTCACGGCGTTCGTTCTTCCGGGTTTTCTCGAAACGATATTTTTACACCCCACATAATGGTTCTTCACCCAAATGCCCTAACGCATGCACAGCTAGGAATGCATCCATGATCGGGCCCAATATGTTGGTGCGTGGCTCTCGCGGGAGCATTGGCTACTAGAAGGCATCTAAACTTTTCGATGTGTGGACGGTAGTGAGGCCCTTAACGATTGGTTTACCAATGAAGACGCAAGTGTTGATCTGCGTACTCAATGCCCTCGCTGCGCTAGTTCTTCTCAACGTTGTATCGAGCACGTTAAGTCGCAGTAGATCTCGAGCATACAGTAAGAGGTTATCAATTCCACAGCCATTTCGATTACTGATATTCATAATCTTAGCCTACGTTGGCGATGATTATCCTATAGAACTTCCACTGGAGGAGAAATTGCTGCTTGTATCCATGACACTTGAAGAAACCGTCCACTACGAGCTGAACATCTCCGATCCTGTTGCTGAGCGGGAATGGGATTCCCTCATGCTCTACCCACGGGGATTTGGTAGAGTTCATCTAGGCCCCGAACGCCGAGTCTTCAACATCGTCTTTTGGCATCAGATGCATTGCCTTAGGTCAATGGAGCGTGCAATCCAGAATCGCTCCCACCCCTTCTCGACGCCGGGGCACGTCAGGCACTGTCTCAATTATTTGCGACAAACGTTCTTATGTGGAGCAGATCATACTCTGGAAGACGGGGACTTCACGATACAGAATTTTGAGATGGAGAGAATTGCTGATACTAGGATGTGCAAGGATTGGGAGGCGGTTGAAAGCACAATGAACCGAAAGATACTCGAGTTTTTCGACTTCAGACATGGAAAACATCCGTCGTAGTACATGATCCACACGCCTATATACTGGAATGAACTAGACTAGCTGTCTCGTAAACCTTCGTCCAATCCCTGCAAACACTTGTATAGAATCTTGCAGATTGGGCTTTCTTCGTCCTCACCGACTCCAATCTAGTATCGAGTTGGCACATGATCTGCTGTCGCAAGTAATTTAAGCAATGTCGCAGTAGAGGTGAAGGCTTGTGAGAAGAGTCAAGCGAGTATTCGTGATAATAAGTTTCCAGGCACTTCATTTGGTGGAACAGCGTAACGGTATAGTTTTCCGGTGTCCCCTCATCGTCAGTGTTCAACTGAAGGAGGTGCGCATTGTCACCAGGTGGGAGAATATGTTCCCAGTTTCTGGCTCCTTCTTCGTCAAGGCCGTAGTATGTTGTGTCAAACATGTCCATGGCAACGGCGTCCGTCGAATACAGGTACCCGTACCAGTCTGATACACCTACGCAAGCAGTACTGTTTAATACATGCCAGCAGACACACAGGGCAAGCTAGACATACCCGAAATATTTATCAGCTCATTTGAAAACCTCCCCTTGGTAAGAGAACCAATGAGGAGCGCGCAAAGAACTGTGAGAGGAATAAGGAACTGAGGGATGGACTTGCGAAGAGAGAACATAGACAGGAAACAATTGATCTGTTTACTGTCGCTGCACAAAGTGACCAGCCTTCTTGTCGCCTACTAAGGGATGGACGACTAATGTACTACTACCGACCGTTCATGATCTTGTTTTGTTTCCTGAAATGATCAGGATTTCCTACTGAATATATCTGGTGATAGGGCACCATTCTTACAAAATCTGCATTGTAGGGCGTGACGAGACTAACTATGGATGACATCCGGAACTTCCGAGTTTAAGCTAGCTTCTTCGGAAGTTACCCTACATTTACCGTACCCAGGTGCCGGGCATCGCTTTTGCTGTCTAGAATAATACAAACTAAGTCATGCCTACATATTTATATAGCTTGGTTGACGATAACGAACTATGAAGAGAATTCGGGGTTATTATTTCACTCGTGGAAGCATGTCGTGTGACTCTGATGATACGGTACAAATCTAAAAACCATCATTTCAGTGGATTCAGCATCGGTGGAGAAACTTCTGAATCAGCCAACGGCATCAAAGAAGACAACTAGAGATTCAAGGGAGATATATCACGACACCCCCTAAGCCTCCCCGCGCTGAAGCGCAACTATTTCAGGGCAAGGGCGTTTCAGAAAAGGTGAGTCCAGTGTTGTGAAGGTTTACCCACTCTACATGTTCGGTTAGGCGATCTCAACGGAGGACTGGATCATAAAAATGCCTATTATCTTGTCAGCAAGGAATTTGATGCGGGTGATGCACCTACCTGTATCGCGGGGCTCCTTGGTTTGCCACCAACCGATGTCGCATATGGAGCCCGCCCCGCACCCGAATTCGAAGGTGAAGATTTTATCTGAGGGACAGACAAAGCTGTGCCTCCACTCTGAGCCATTATGAGCCCTTGTAAGGGCGAGTGGGCTGCCGCGACGACGTGGGCGATTTGCGAAGGTCAGCTCCTTCGCAGTGATAGGGAAACCCTCATTAAGCTCGTAGATCTCCAGATCGTTCGTGCCAGTGACAGCATCAACGGGCGGCTTCACGACCAGTTGACAAAAATTCATCATAAAATCAATTGCACGGAACTGGACAATCGTCGACACCTTTGTGACTGAATGAGTTTCAGTGATTGACTACCGTGGGATTGATTCTACCTTGGATGTTACGTGGAACTGCCTATCCTCTGGTGATATTGACCCGACAATTGTCATATGACGTTTCGGATCGTGGCTGAAGGCTTTGTCCGGATGGTCAGGGTCGATGGGGGCGAGGATGAGTGGCCAGTTTTTGAATGTGCGGGGTTGGGGCCGTATCGAAGTATACATCTTCTCTAAATTTATGAATTGTGAAGGACGCCTCAGTCGTGCGATGTCCCCATGGCTTAACCTGTGCACCGGATAAAAGGACGTCTGGAGCGGGAGGTTCCTGGTATAATGCCACACGGAGAAGGCGAGAGCACAATTGAATACAGTCAAGATGACGTTGAAAACAAAGAGGGGATTGCAGAAGGATTTTGAACGAGGGACTGAGTCTTTCTGCCCTTCGGGGCGCGTGGATAGTATCTCTGATTCTGAGGATGTTTGAATCTCGTCGTCTCGGAGGAGAGGTGAATAATCAGCCTCTCTAGAATGTTCGCACAGGGTGTCCTTGCGTTTCCATGGGCTCGAGAGGAAGGCACGAAGTGTTGTTAGTGACATAGGATGTGGTGGTGGGGGTTACTACAAGGACCTGTCTGATAATGCATATGCGACCAATCTTCTCCAATCATTTCTTCCTGAATTAGTATGGCTTCCTCCATTGGTACTGATCTGAACATCTAAAGGCTTAGGCATCCAATAGTATTGCCCCGGCCAGATCAATCGGCATCTGTCACCGGCTAAACCGCTTTCTCACACTGGGTATATTTTTGCAAGATGGGCGCGTTTCAGAACTGTCAATAGCCAATACGCACCAGCACGATAGCGACTTAACCGGACGAGCTTTCACCGAGGATATAATTATAGTACTTGACTACTCGTGGTTGTAACATAAGGCTGTCTTTTTTCTTGTCTTCGACAATGAGCGCAAATCCTTCAGACCCCTTGACATGGACTCCTGTCGGCGAGACATCCACCGATATTCTAAACGATGCAGTAAACCTCGTCTCTACCATCATTTGTGGCGTTGGCTACGGCATTGCATTCACCCTTTATTGTATCTGCGCTCGTACACTTTGTGCCCAGCTCCGATTCCCGGACAAGCAGCGGCAGGCAATGTTCATGCTGACCTACATAACGATCATCACGCTCTGCGGAGGACTTTATCTGGCGTCGGCGTCTCGTGTTGCCCAACTCGCCTATGTCGATTTTCGCAATTATCCAGGAGGGCCTTACGCATACACTCTTTTCATCTTCTCTGCACCCGATAATCTGCTGGGAGTGTGCTCGTATTTCATTGTTAGCTGGTTGACCGATGCAATGATCGTGCGTCCCTCACACGACTCATCTACGACCCTTATTTTTGGTTTAATCAATGATCGTTTTTGTAGATTTGGAGGGTCTATATTCTCTTCAGTTCCAGAAGATACCCTTGGTTGGTCATTGCCTTCCCCTGCATACTTTATCTAGCGTCCTTTTGTAAGTGCAGGCTCGTTATCCAGCACTTAGAAGTACTTAACCTGAAGCACAGGTATGGGTGTCGTTATTATCTTTCAGTCCTCACGGCCGAGTCAATCCTTCTGGTCTTCGGCAGCCATCCCCTTTGGGCTTGCATATTACGTCCTGACGGCAGTGCTTACCATTATTGCAACGATTTTGATGACCTTCCGCCTGCTCATGGCCAGAAGACAGTTCATCCGAGCAATGGGTCAGTAAACACTTGATATTATCCCAAAACCTTTCTAACTTGCACTTTCGGCATCGAAGGCAACTCACCTCACGCTAGACAATATCTTAGCATCGCAACGATGCTGATTGAGTCCTCTGCACTTTACGCCATCTGGTCTATCATCTTCATCGGACTATACATCGTCAATCATCCCATGCAGAGCGTCTTTTTGGGCACTTTGACAGACATTTCAGTAGGTCACCTGTCTGTACGAACCGAGCCTGGAACGTCTGCTGACACGGGCTATTTATAGATTATCGCTCTGTTGTTAATCATCTTCAGGGTTTCCCAGGGCCAAGCATGGAAGGCGAACACCGAACAAGCCCTAACCACAACTCACCTATCTTGGAGAACAAGTACAACCACAAGAGGCTCAACTAGATATGTGAAGCCTTCATTCCAGACACGGGACGACGGAAGTACCACTCGCTTCGAGGATTCTGTGACTGTTGAAACGTTCACGGTTGATGACAATAAAAAACGAGTTGAAGTATGAGACTAAACCATCCAGCCTTGCTGGTGATAGTCGGGGGTGACCCCGCACGTGCATATTTGATGGTACATATGTATATAATTAGTGTTGAAGTTGCGGGACGACGGGCCGTGAATGAATGATACGCAGCTCCTTCCACCTCTCACTCGACCAACCCGCTATTGTATGCATGTAATTGAATTTGACGCGTTCTTTAAGTACGGGGGGCTCGAATTGACGCACCTTTCTCCATGAGTAGGGTCGATGGTAGACTAACCAACTATGAGGTTGTTGGACTCACAAATACGTAGCGAGTCACGTCCAGTCTCTATCTTACTCACCAGTGTGGATACCCGCCGACCCTCTAAGCCTCACATCGTTTATTAGTACATTCCTACTACTCCACATTTCCTTTTCGTATGACCCTTTCTTTTATCCTAGCATATGTATCCCTTTGAGCCGATGTATGCCTCCCTCAGTTCTCGTTCTCTTCGCGAGTTACTGAGGTGAGCTATTACTATGTCTTATGATCCCTTTTTCCCTTTACTTATCGTATCATAGTATCTTGTAACTCTCTTCAGGTATAATCTTGGTTCTCGTTCTCTTCGTGAGTTACTGAGTATCTTGTAACTCTCTTCAGGTTATGGACCCCACCTGTTGCTAAATTTTTTACAAGAATGACAACTATCACAAATAATGTTCTATCTACCTCTGTTCTGAAGCTCGAACTGTCAGGGACGAACTGGGCTGTGTTTTCGCTCAGGTTCACGACCAAAGTTGAGATGAGGGGCCTATGGGGCCACTTTGATGGAATGTGTAAATGCCCCAAGTTACCAGCTGCTCCTTCAACCACAACCACATCTATGACACCTCCTGCTAGTTCCAGCTCACTATCCACTGGTGGCCAGACCCCCCCCTCTGCATCAACAGCACTCGCAGCACCACCCCCCACATCCACCATCACTCAAGAAATGATTGATGCCTGGGAACAGGACAAAAAAGTGGCAAGATCACTCCTATACCAGAAGATCCCTGATTTGACCTTGATGACAATCACTAGGTGCCCCAGTGTCAAAGTTATGTGGGATTCCATGGTACAAGAATACACATACAAGGGCACCTTTTTGCAAGCCTGTTTACACCATGATTTCATGTCCTCCTGATGCCCTGACAAGGGGGATGTGTGCCTATTCCTGAATGGACTTAGTTCCAAGCAAAGTGAGCTTTCAGCTGTTGGTGTCCAGATCAGTGATGATGATTACTGAAGTACAATCATATCATCCTTACTGTTGTAAAGCAATTGTCATGCTCCTAAAGAGTGAATATACTACACAGTGGTATACTACTAAACAACAACACTTACTTATTGAAGTATAGGTTGTTGAACCTAAGGTTGTTGGGTAGAGAGTACTTAGTGAGTTGAGAGTGAGTTAGAGTGAAGTTATCAGTTGGTAAACCAATGATTATTGCAGTAAAATACAATGTCCTTATATACTACTGAAAGGAGTATAATAATATCTATTCTAGAAAGGACTGTGACTATGCATGAGTCAGATATGACTGTGTACTATCTAAGTATAGAATGGAAAGGAATGGAAGGATCCAATATAAGATCATTCTAGTACATTCTGTCCAATGATGTAGGATCACCTGATTAGTGATCTTGTGATATTCTTCACATGATCTAGTCATGTGTATCACTTTTATGACACTCCTCTTGATTCAAGTCATCCTTTGAATTTTCTTCATCTGGTGTAGGCAGAAGAGCTTTGCCCTTTTTAGAGCAAGTTTTCTTCTTAGGAAGCTCTGGAGCCTCTTGTTATGAATATACACAATTTCATTAGTTCCCCTCCCTATTGGCCTGTTGTCCTCAATCTAGTTGGATCTTTGCTTTGCTATTTGCCTTTCTGGACTTCTATGTATAAACCAGATCTGATGTCTCCACTATCTCTTTTTTATCTATAGTGTTGTCTCAGTCCTTGATTGTTTACCCTTGTTTAGGACAAACAGACAGTTACAGTGCAATGCATGTATTATAAAGCTACTGCTTATTGTTGATCCCTATGTACATGACTTTGTCATGCACCTGTTGTTGAAAGCAGAACATGCCAGTGCATGGTGTAAACAGAGCGACTGGATACTTACTTGTTAGAGCTTGCTGGTTGTGCTTGTAAACACTTTGATAGAAGAGAGAGAACTGTAGATTCATAGGTGAAATACATGGGCTTTATATACTCTACGAGAGTCCAATAGTCCCACAATGCATAGCTATTGTCCATATCTACATAATGCTGCATTGTTACCTTGCTATGACTACACACACAATGGCAAGGAGTAAGGCTACACTGCAAGTGGAGACTAGCATATTGTATTCTAATAATAGAAACATAATTGACAGATCTTCTAAGATAGTTCATATCTGAGATCATGTCTTCAGACTGACCTAGTGTTTATCATCACATGAGGCAATGAGCACTTGAGT